>OY776279.1:19586320-19878820 GCA_963675445.1 Linnaemya vulpina | reverse complement strand
TAATTTAGAGATGTAGCTGGAACGAAAGTCATTAATACTTTACGTGAATTACCGAACGTGAGGTAAGCTAGACTGCGTTATATGATTTTTGAACGAATATTTCTTAATAGTCAAGTAATTGATATGCAATTAATTGATATTTCAAGTTCATTGGAAATTTATGTTAAAAATTTAGGGTAAATATCGTTATACAATGGCAAACTTAAAATTTTCATCGCAGAAATAATGTGTTAACTCTCGTAGCATCAAAATTCCCCATCAAACAGCGCTTTTTGCACTCAAAGATCATATAACTCATCAGTTAATTTTTATACTTATGTATTTTTGTATATCTGGCGATACTTGTGTTTACATAGATACATATAGCATTATCATGTATTAGTTAAAATGCAAAATCACGCAACTTACAAAAAAAATTCGAATTCACTTCTATTTATTAGATTTATTTATAGCTTTGCTCTAAAATTAGTAACATATAGTTACACAAAAATATTGTGTTTGTATTTCAAGTCTTTACATAATACTAATCATTAAATTGATAAAACGGATAAGCCAGTGGAAACAGCTTTGACTGCCCTCAAGCTATACGTTTATTCAATGTTTAGATTTTTTTTGTTAGTTACGATATTTGATATTCGAAATAATGGCTCAATGTCTTAAATCTATCCGAAATACATATTGTGCATGGCTTAATATTTTAATTAATAACAAAACTTACGACTTATCACATTGTTGGCAGGGAATTTTATCAGTATTTTCGACGTCATGTAGTAATTTATGCCGTTTAAGAGTTAATTCTGTTGATAAACTTTTACCACATATGTTGCATTCAACATTCTTATTTTCATGAACATTTTTAACGTGCATCTTTAGACATGTCCGACTAATTGATGTTTTTCCGCAATATTTACATTTGAAATATTCTGGATTTCGGTGTATTTTAATGTGATCAACTATTTCTGATCGAGAGTAAAGCTTTTGGTCACAACAAGTAACATAACCACGTTGATTATGTACCTCTTTATAGTGAGTAGTCATTATGGAAAATGTAGAGAGAGAAATTTGACAAAGCGAGCAAGTTATTTGGAAATTTTCAGCTATGAATTTATCGCGTTTTTGCCGCAGTTGGTCTAGATTCGATAAATAGGAATTATTTAGGGGATGATCATCACCACTTTCAAAACTATCGTACCGATCGTTAAAGATTACACCAGCCTTGATTGTTTTAGATTCATTTTCTACTCCTTTTGATTTTCTGTGAGTATCATTCCGATTTTCATCGTCTTCCGATTTGTTAGTTTCCGTAGTATATTTTTCAGTTTTAAATGTCGAAAAATTCTTCCCATGTTTTTTATTATCGTGTGTTCTTTTCCTTAATGGGCGCTTACGTTTAACAGTATCTCTTAAACTAGTTGTTTCCTCTAAAAATTGTTCTTCACAAATTTCTAAAGGATTTTTGTCCTTTATGAATGAGATCCCAGGTACAATACAAATTTGTTCAGGTGGACCTCCTTTACAGCTTAAAACATCGTCAGAAGCTACTTCCGATTTTATTAATATATTTAAATTTCCGTGGACTTTTTCGAGTTTAATGTAGAAATTATGAAAATTGTACAATTCCTGCCAGCATGATTGGCATATGTACGATTGGTTGTTTAAATATTCCTGTTATAAACATCATGTTTAACTGATAATGAATAAAGCAAAGTTAACTGATAAACTCCATCACCATTCATTAAGTAATCAGAGAATTCAATCCAATTCTCCGATATATCGTCTTAATATGGTTTAGATTGGAGAAATCAGAGGGTGCTGAGTTGAATTCGTATGTGACTTCACTAAGTAGAATGCGTCACAAGAATTTCCTTGTTTCGGGACTTACAGAGTATGTCAAAAGGAGTTTATGTATATGATATATGAATTTTTACGCTTTGCAAATTTGCATTGCAAAGTTTAATTGAAATAAATAAATACATTTAAGCAACAGATTTGGATCGGTTGGAGGTTCTGCATTACATACTTATTTCCGATTTACTACATATCGTACATTAAATCACTCACATTTATCAAAATTTAATTTGTTTTTCCATAATCCAAATAACTGGTTAAATCGAAAAAAGAGCTTTTGAAATTCTGTATTAAAAGTATAAATCTTCAAACCATTTCCGTTTCGAATAGAAAACGGAGAATGTAACTGTCTATGGTTTAGTGTGCGATACATACAAAACACCATTTGACATACCAATTGTTTTAAGCCCTCTTAGTTACCTACATATTTATATATGTAGGTAGTTGAAATCTTACCACTTTCCAAAGATGTTTTTCAATGATATTTTCTATATTTAACTCCTTCCATTCGGTCGAATCAAAAGTAATCGAATTTCGAGTATTTTCACTTATTTCAAAACATAATAAACAATTCGGCATTATTGTTTTAGTACTTTGAAGCACAAAAATTTAACCTGTGTTTTGAAGATTACAATTTCCATGCAGAGACACAAGCCGTTTCAGACACGATTGTCAGATAGCCGTTAGGCATATTAGTTTTATAATGGCGCGCCGCCGTTCATAGGTGAGCTAACGCATAATGGTGTTCAAAACGAATATAATACCTAATCGTTAGGTTAATTTCTTTTTAGCTTTTGCTGCCATTTTGCCAATATCTTACTCATACAAGGTGAAGCCAAATCTTTTAGGATTCCTGTTATAATATATATGTACATATATGAGTATTGTATTATATAACATATGTGATATTAATTGTTAATATGTATTCATATGTTCATCTAAAGTGGTCAAATATTTTTGACAGCATTGGTAGCAAAGACAAGAACAACTATGTAAAAAACAAAAGGAATACAAACATATATGAGAAGGTATCTGCGTGGGGACCACTGCTGTACACAAACAACAATTTGTGAGGTGCCGATGCCACCTTATATAAAATTGAACCATTATATTCACTAAGGAAAGCTTGAACATACACATTGTTTAAAAACATAAAATTTTGCAGCTTGCAGTGATTTTGTTGGAATCAAACTAGAATAAAATCGGGGATAAATAGCCATGGACATTTGCTTGTTGTGTCTTCAGAACAATATCAGATATAATGAATATATAACTATAAACTCTTCACAATGGTTTCAGTTTAGGATTCTTGAAAAAATAGAAAAGCATTTGTGGCCTATTGTAAGTAAATAGGTATGAATAATAAATAATATAAATTATCGTGTTTCAATTAATTTCAAGGATAGCATGCAAAATTCATTTGGAATTTGTTCAATGTGCTGGACAAAGCTAAATGACTTTGATAAATTCTACAGAACTATTGAAAATGCACATCAAAAGAATGTCAAAATTTCAAAGGAAGAAATAGAAATACTGCAATTAAATAGTCCTCAAAATATTAAAGCCGATATACCATCAATTGGCGAACCAAATTATAAATTCGTTGAACTTCATAATATTAAAACTGAAGGACATCTTGAAGATGACGAATCAATAGTTTGCGTTTCTATGGGAAATATGCAAAGTGAAATTGATTTCCATCCTATATTAACAGAAAAGCGTAAACGAGGAAGACCCAAAAAATACAATATATATGAATCGTTTACTAAAAACTCCAAGGGTGAGGTGTGTTGCAAATCAAATTTAACTAAAGCACCTAAGGGAAAGCGTGGGCGTCCACGCAAAATAAATAAAATAATAAAAACACCAAATGGTAAGCGCGGTCGTCCTCGAAAGTATGCTTTAGATATAAATGCTCCGAGCGCGACTTATTCGAAAGTAGTCAGCGACGATATAAATCCATCAGATGCTGATTTGGTCCATCAACATATTCCAACGCATACACAGGAAAGTTTTCAACTCTCAGCACTCGGAAAAGGTAGTCCACAAAAAGTGAAGCGAAGCAGAGGACGGCCGCGTAAGATACCAATTACCAATGACGGTCACAACTCTTTAAAAGTAGTTCACGAACTAGCGATAAAGGAAGAGCCCAACACGAACCAACAATGCGCAGTTCAAGTTGATGGAAAAACTAATGAGATTATTGTAAATTCAAACAATGCCAGGAAATTGACACATACAAAAAATTTGTTTTCTCTAATGAAGAAGAGAAAGCAACGTAGAGCTTTAATGCGAAATTATATAGCAACAAGCGTGCTATGCATGAAGTTTTTAAAAAAGGATTAAAATGTTCTGTTCGCTTTAAATTAAAATTATTAAGGACATTTTTATTTATAAATGTTCAGTTAATTTATTATATACATACATACATGTTTTTTCGCATCGCAACTCGGAGTAATCCCCCACATTCAAAATAGTACAATATGCGGATACAACTAAAAGCAGAAAGCCTTTGTTAGTTCAATTAATTAATACTGCTTTCTTCTTATTTATATATTCTTTTTGTGAGATTTTTTAACAAAGAATTTAGTTTTCAATGCATGCGATGACTTGTTTATTTTTTTTAAATGTGGTTTAAAAGACATTGCTAGACCGCCACAAATAAACCAACATTTTAATTTAGTTATTCATTAATTTTACCATGAATTCTGTTCGTTATTTATTTTATCAAATCACATATATTTAGATTTTACATTCTGCAAGCTCCGACTACTAGATTGGGTACCGTCGGAATGTCTCACAGAAAGTTGAAGGAGATTATTAGCAATAAATTTAATTTTGTACGCTTTTTGCTGAAAAATATGTTTTTATTACGTAAGTATATATACATATATACATATATATATATATATATATATATATATATATATATATATGTATATATTCAAAATGTTTAATAATTAATGGGATCAGAAAAAGTAATCACATGATTTATTTAGAAAGTTTCTAAATACGGATGAACAATAATAATTATTGGCGTGCATGAAAAAGTCACACATTGCTTTTTTTCATAGGAAAGCATAATTTTCAATCGGTAAAGGTAATGCTTTACACTCTTAGTCATAATTTAAGGCTTTAAACCCCTGTAATTGTTAAAAACGGATGACAAAATATTGACAATTTATCATACAAAATGAAATACTCTTGGACAGATATTAATAAATTTAGATATTTTACTTGCATTTTGTTAATTAAGAAATATCGAAATAAATTTTATTGTATACATTACAATGTTTTACTTATATCTTCATTTGAAGGAATAGGTTCTTTATAATTCGAATGAAGTATTCCACCATATTTTTCGCGTTGAGCATTTTCCCATTCTTTTGGATGTGTTTTTTTTCGATGGGTGTGCATATTCCCGTTCGATATGAATGTTTTTGGACACCAGGGGCAAGTATATAATGGAGTACCAGTATGTGTAGCCACATGTTCCTTTAAACAGAAAACTATGTTCAATTAAAAAATAGCACTGATATTTATTTTTACAACAACCTTTAAAGCTTCAGGCCTTTTAAATGCCCTGTCGCACATTGTGCACTTGTGTATGCAACCCGTTTCGTGAGCAAAACGTATATGAGTGCGAAGGGCTCTTAAATTCGGAGATATTTTCGAGCATACATTGCAGGAGTATTCTTTCTTGCCATCAATTGGATGTTGGGAATTTTTGTGTCGTCTTAAACCTCGCCTATCACTTAAGCGTAGACCACAAATATCACAATGAATGGGGGTTCGTAATTTATTTTCATGTTTTTCCATATGTAATTTAAATGAGTTACGGCATCTTATAGTTTTCCCACATATATCACAAATTTTGACATACTTATTGTGATGTATTGCTTGAATGTGATAATTAAGGCTGTATAATGTGGTGAAGCTGTTATACGTTAAAAAGATCCACATAAATATGTATGTAAGTATGTATATAGAATTAAAAAATATAAAATTATACATACTATTTCCCACATTCGCTGCAAGAAAATTGTTTTTCATAATTAGGAGCATGTGTCAGTTTATGAGTTTCTAATTGAGTAGAGCCGACAAATGATTTGCCACACGTATCACAAGTATGGTTACGATACTGTTGCCTATCCTCATGAAGTTTTACGTGACTCTCCAAAGTACAGCGATCAGAGTAAACTTTATCACAGTGTTTACATTTGAAGAAGTTGGGGTCTAAGTGTAAACGTATGTGATCCACAAGTATCGGCCGAGTGAAAATTTTTTTTTTACAACATATTACAAAACCGCGTTTTTTGTGTTCATCTCGAAAATGTTTTCGAAGAGCTATGAAATTTTGCATTGGCGTTTGACAAAAACTGCAATAAATTTTAAAATATTCGGCAATAATTTTGTCATGTTCCTGTCGAGTTTGCTCATCAGGGTTTTTGCGTTTTTTCTTGTAGTTTTCTGATGGTGGTTTACCATCGCAATCCTCATAATCCGTATCAGAGCCTAGGTGTTCGCTGTTATTAGCGTTATTGGAAAATTCACCATTAATTTGTTCATATTCTATTAAATTTTCTTCATTTTTGCTACCGATTTTTGATAATTCAACCTTTAAAACTTCTTTAGACTTTTTATTTTTCGCGCATGGCTTAGACTTATTTTTTTTCCTTAGAGGATCTGTACAGTTTTCTTCCAAGTCACATACTATATGTTTGGGCGGACGACCTCTTTTACGTCTTTGTTTTAGTGGCACGTCTTCCAGAAAAGTTTCGTCACATTCTGCTTTTATCAAAGGATTTTTATGTTCTATGCCATATTCTTTGGAGGAAGGCTGTTCTATTAAAATTTCCGTTTCAATATTACTTTCTACATATTCTTGTTTACAATCGATAGATCTGCTTAAGTCATGAATTGGGGTGTTTTCTACATACTTTGTTTCACTTCCTGAAGCTAGACTATTGTGAGCTTCTTTAACACGCAAATAAAACTTATGAAAGCTCTCTAAAGAATTCCAACAGCCAATACATACGAAGCCTGAAGAATCAACGGCATCCTGGAACATTTTATATGACGTTTATATGATCATTCTAGACGTTCCCATAGGTTATTTATTTATTTTATTGAACTTACTATTTGCCAAAGATGTTTCTCTATTATATATTCTACGTTTTCTATCTGCCATTTTATTGATTTAACTTTTATTTGACCAATCGCTTCACGTTCAGTAACCAGACACAACATACAATAAGATTCCATATTCATGGAACCATATAAAAACTATTTTTGTTTACTTAGCTCCAAAATAACGCAAGCCAAAACAAAATTTTTTTATTTATCAGCTGACTTTAGCGCCAATACAGGGATGCTCCTCGATCGGTACTTGAAACAGCTGTGGATAAATAGTTAAATAGTAAATAGCACAAGTTAGAGTAGTCTTTATTAAATTATTGTTTTCAATTTTATTTCACTAATTTCTTAAACCTTTGGGCCTTAGAAGTACAAAGAGATATTTGCCTCTGCAACAAGTGAGATTTCGAATAGTAAATCTACTTTAACACAATTCGAAAAAAACTATTCGGTGACAAGAAACTTAATATAAAATGAAAATTTTAGATAAATGCCCCGGAAAGTGGAAATTTTCGAGTTATGGGCGCCTGAAAGCTTTGGAACATGCCATCACAGTATTACATGGGATATATTGTTCGGTAATTATGAGATTGAATGCGGAAATCAAATTTACGCGTAAGTTTATCTACCACCGAAAGGTAAATAGGTGCTCATGTATTGGAAAACAATGTAATGCTTTAAATTACAGATAGTTTGTGTAAATCTTTGCATAACATAAGTAACATTTGATAGGTTCTACAACAATATAAAACACGATGGCGTTTCAAAAGTACCATGTTGAATATAGCCTATCATCACATATTTGGTGTTTTAGGTCTGTTGTAGATGAAGAGCGCGAAACGCTCCCAACGATTTCGTTGCCCTTGCTTGCCTAGACTTTAGTACGTTAATAGTTTCTGTTGAAATTAATATCTCGAGGGCGCCCAAAGTTGAGTACGAAAAGCAAAGACCATAGTGCTAGTTTTTAAGCTGCACAATTATTGTTCTTTCCAAATCCGAGCAGAATTTTTTGTACCCTGAAAACGTTCGTACATGAGGATCTAAAACCTCATGTTCGTTGTAATATTCTTTTTCTTTATATATTTCGTTACAACGTTTAGGAGTCTTTAGATTTTCATAGGTGTTTTTAGTTTGTATTGCACTTAATGTGGCATGAGTTTTTTCGATAAGCAGATAAAAGGTATGGAACTTATCCAACTCCAGCCAACAACTAATGCATATCGCATCAGGCAAATTTACTGCATCCTGGCATTACAACGAGAAAACAAAAAATAAACAGAAAACATAACACCCATACATATGTATGTACATGTGTATGTTTGCGGCACTTTCCCAAAGAAGATTATATGTACATACATATGTATGTTCCTTGCACTTACCATAGTCCATAGGTGTTTTTCGATTATATATTTAATGTTTTGTGCCCTCCACTGTAACGAATTAACTCTTATACCACCAATCTTCATGTTCTCCGAGTTCATGCACAGTAAACAACTTTCCATATCTGTTTTAATTAAATTTATTTTACAATTTTAGAGAACAAATGATGCTGTTGGACAATTTTCTTATATTGCTGCTCCCATACGTAAATTGAACAATTCCCAGTAATTTTTTAATTCGCTATTCCTGCTTGAAGCTTTCAAATATGGAAACTTAATAGATAGACGAGTTTGTGTTTATCTCGCTTAATTTAATTTATTCCAAAATAACAAAACCTTTGAGCTTATTCACACACTTTTAAAAACCATTTGCAAATTATACAAGACTATCATTTGAAATTTATACATAAATTTGATAGGAGTCGTTTCAATTCATATAGCTGAATTCATATAGCTTCTTCAGAAAACGAAAAACGATTACTGACAATTTTTTTTGTGAGGTGCTACAAATAAAAATAACACTAAAATATGTCGGGACTGATGAAATTTTGAAGAAGGTATTATAATCCTCCACTCCTAGGAATTTCTGTGAGAGGCCTATGTATCAATATATTATATTATTTTTATTTTTCGCATTCCACATAATAATACACACACATACATTGTATATGCATATTTCTGATCTATATTAAAATTTCATTCTTCTACATCATTTCTTTTTGTTTTTGTTGACTTTCCACGAAATCTTTCCGATACAGATAACTGCCATTCTTTTGGATGCATTGTTTTGCGATGTGTGTGCATATTACCACTTGAATAGAATATCTTCGGACAAAACCCACAAGCGTGTTTAGGTTTCCCAATATGAAGAGACATATGATCCTAAAACAAAAATTATATAAAAGTCCTTTAAAATAAAACAATATATTAAAATTAATTACCTTTAAGGAACCAAGTCTTATAAATGTTTTCCCGCACATTGTACACTTCCTTTCATATTTCTTTTCGTGCAAAGTTTTTATATGCATTTGAAGATTCTCATTGTTTTTGAATATTGTCGTACACATAGGACACTTAATTTCAGATTGGATTCCATTCGGAGGATGAAGCGAGCGCATGTGTCGGTTTAAACAACCAATGTCCGATAAAGTGCGCCCACATATTTTACAAATAACGGGTGGTTTCCTTATTCCTTCATGTTTTAACATGTGCACCTTGAATTTGTAATTTGTCGACAGAGATTTACCACATACGTCACAAATAACATATTTGTTTGAGTGAATAATGCGAATGTGATTGTTCAACGCATGTCTCGATGTATATCTGTAAAAAAAATTACTTTACCCACATCCATACATATGTATTAAGTGTATCTACTCGTATATAATACAATACACACATATTAAATTTTAGCCATAAAAATAAAAAATAGTCAATAAAACTAAAAAATTTTGTAAGTTTGACTTTTTAGGGATTACAATTCGCTTGCGGTGAAGATGTAAAGCGTTTCTAATAATGGAAATAGTTTTTAGCTTATTTCAAATTATTTACTTATGCTTTGAAAGAGTGTGTTGATCTCCAGTCGATTTTGACAACTACAACATTTCAAGATGAAACTGAGAAAATACAAGTT
This sequence comes from Linnaemya vulpina, assembly GCA_963675445.1. Taxonomy (NCBI): domain Eukaryota; kingdom Metazoa; phylum Arthropoda; class Insecta; order Diptera; family Tachinidae; genus Linnaemya; species Linnaemya vulpina. The sequence continues at coordinate 19,868,824 of OY776279.1, read as the reverse complement.
TTTATTGAGAAAATAATAATTAATATTTACAAAACGATACAAAAAAGAAAAAAAAAAAAACACCACATAATTGAAATATTAAAAGAATTTTATCAAAAAGAGATTGAAAACAAATTGGACAATTATTTGCAAATCGACTGTAGAAAAAACATCACGAGTTTATCGTTTTCAACTCGTTTTCGTATCACCTTGAGTTTTATATTTTTTCAGCAAATATTTTTCGGATTTTTACTTGTTTTCGAAATGTTGATACCAATTGAGTCATGGTACAATTATCAACACGAGTTCTACAATAAAAAAGAAAAATAACACGTTTTTCGTTCATCGAAAAATACGCAAGATTATCAGAATTTTCTTTCTCATTTTTCAAAAGCAAACTTTTAAAACAAAGCAAAACAGCTCTGAGTCAGTCAATATTAAGCGTCGTTGGCAATTGTGCAACCCAGACCCAATGATGTACGGATTTATGGTTCTTCTGAAGAATTTTCCGTGGTTAACTACGTTGCCACTTCTTATGCTGAAGGCATAAGACGTCATTCAAAGGAACGGATAAAAATATGGGATCGAGGTAGGGTAAACATAAAGCAGCTAAAGTAACCGATTTTTCCATGAACGGAATGTTTTTTTAAATATCGCACTATATCAAGACGAGTTGTTCACAGAAATTATATTTTTTGATTTAATATACATACATATGTATGTATATGTAAATAACTTTTCCCATCCAATGATTAACTTGTATCGGAAGGGGAAAACAATAGAGAACCCATTTAACAGAAACTGTACTTGTGTTATTTTTGGTAGTATTGCATTTAATTTCAGTGGCAAGAGTATATTTGTGGAAAACACATACATATGTACATACATACACATGTATGTATATTGGAATCAATCAGGAACTTCTATAAAAGACGAACGAATATAGAGATATGAAAAAGTGTGATGAACGATTTTGAGAAAGATTTAAACTTACGACTTATCACATTGATCGCAGGGCAATCTTCCTACATTATCAGCATCATGTAGTAATTTATGCGTTTTCAAACTTGATTCATTAGCCAAAGATTTGCCACAAGTGTCACATTTGAAGTTTTTCTCGCTATGAATGTTTTTAAAATGCAGCTTTAACCCCACGCGATTAGATGTTATTTTACCACATTTTTTACATTTAAAATATTCAGGATTTTGGTGCACTTTGATATGATCCACTATTTCTGAACGAGAATTAAGCTTTTGATTACAGCAAGTGACATATCCACGTTGATTGTGTTCCTCTTTGTAGTGTGTACACATTACTGCATATGAATCAAGTGAGATTTCACAAAGAGAACAGTTAATTTGAAAATTTTTGGCTATAAACTTATCTTGTTTTTGCTGCAATCGTTCTAACTTAGATGTTTCAGCCAAATTTGCCAAAGGATCGTCTTCATCGCTTTCCAAACTATATTCGTGGTCGCTAAAATTATCAACCATCTTGGCCTTCTTAGAATCATCTTCTCCTTTATTTAGTTGTACGCCAATTTTATCTTCATTGTTACTAACCTTTAGTTTGCTTATGTTAGTTGCAGCTCTTATTTTTTTAAGTCTTATCTTCAAATGTTTGACATTATTTTTTTTGCTGTTTATAGTTTCTTTTACGAAGTCTTTAGTTTTACAAAATTTGTCCATAAAACCTACTTTGTCAATTTGTTCTTCTTCAGTTGTACATTGTATATTTTTAGTGTCGCTTGCTATTGCGTTTACGACAGAGCTTGTATCTGTAGTCGTTGGTTTTTCAAAACACCTAATCTTCTCCTCCTCTTCGCTTTCAAAAATTTCTGAAGGGCTTTCTTCCTTTAAAAATAAACTTTCAGGTTCGGTATGAGTATTGTCAGTGGTAGCTGATATAATATGTACTCCTTTATCGTTTAAAACATCATCCGAAACAATCTCTGTTTTTAATATAGTTAACTTTGTATGAGCTTTCTCGATATTTAAGTAGAAATTATGAAAATGATGTAGTTCGTGCCAACATTTTTGGCATATGTAGGAATGATTATTTAAATTTTCCTGTCAAAAGGTTCAGTTGTAGTTATTAAAGAATAAAAGAAGCAAATAAGATAGAAGTTTGCACAGAAGAGTTTGATTCCCTTTGCCGACTTTTATATATATAAAGCTATTGTGTATTTTTTTGTTTTGATATGAATATTGCTCAGCCAACTTGAAATCATCATTGTTCCAACCTTTTTTGTTTTTTCGTGGAATAAAATGTGCAGTATGTCAAAAAGCATTTCAGACTTAGTATAGGTTGTGTATGAATATGTAATGTGCCGAATATCAATTTTTAAAATTTGCAAACACCAATGCGAGTATATGAAATCATATTCTCGAATACGAATGTTATATGCAAAATTTCAAGACATTTAATTAAGGTAGTATTAGCGTATGCAAAATGATGTACAAAAAATTTTTACAGAAAGAGCATAATTTTTCTAGATTATTTGTCGAACTCGTTCATTCAATGTTGTAAAAATTAAATGTAATTTAATTTTTATTTTTTTCGTCATTTACTTAAAATTTCTTTTATGCGAGAAATAGTCATGTAAATGACAAATATTCGAATATTCTGCAAATCGAATACGAATATGTAGATATCTTTCACAATTATTCACCTTTTAATCTACTTTGTGACAAGGTATGTATTATAAAATCGTTTTATATGGAGTTCATCAAAATTATAAAACTGTTTTCATATAGACATAATAGATTAAGCCTAAAACCCAAGAACAAAATAGTGATCTTAGTGTTTAGTATGTGCTCTCAACTATTTAATTTTATTAACTATGTATCTTTGTAATTATGTCTGCATATAAATACACACGTACTATCATACATATATATAATTAAAATATTAATTTTATGTCTTTGTAGCATTCTTTTCTGGCAAACTTTCGGAAAAATATTTTTTCAAAGACTCCTTCCATTCTACGGGATGCATTCTTTTGCGATGCGCATGCATATTGCCATTTGAATAAAATGTCCTAGAACAGAAACCACAAGCGCTCACAGGTCTACCAGTATGACTTCCCATGTGATCCTAAAATGAAATATATATTAAATGCCAAAAATAACTTTCTGAGAACAGTTTAAAACTAAATTACCTTCAAGGCGGCAGGGCTGCAAAATGTTCTCTCACACAATGTACACTTTCTTGAGTATTTATGTTCGTGTACCCTCCTTATGTGCATTTTAAGATAAGACGTATTTGCAAATACTTTTGAGCATATATGACAATTGAGTTTTGCTCTTACTCCATCTGGAGGATGGTTTGAGCGCATGTGTCGCTTCAAACATGGCATATCAGATAAAATGCGTCCACAAACTTCGCAGCTAACTTTTGATTTTACTTTTCCCTCGTGCTTTAACATGTGACGATTAAACCTGTAACCGTCCGATAGAGACTTACCACATAGATCGCAAATTATATAATTTTTTAAATGAGCAAGTCGTATATGCTTATTTAAGGTAGCTTTGGTGAGGTAGCTGGAACAGAAAGTAAGTACGTGTTCTTATTTAGTGCTTTTGTGTCCATAGATACGTACATACTATTACATTATTATCAGATGTAGTTGATTCGCTATCGTCGAATACATTACATTTTAGTAAATAACTCCATATTAAAAGCTATCCCTAACTTTGCAGTAACTACAAAGCGAAAAAAAAATGTTTGAATGATAAATAAATTAGGGAATAATTTTTAATTTAAAACGAAACTAACTTTTCTCATGTCAATAATAAAATACCAATTTCTACGTTTTTGTTTTAATTTTTCCTAATAAAAAATAGTAATTTAAACGTTTTACTAAGCGAAATATATAATGCTTTGCTTTATAATTCGAATAAAAATAAATATTTTCCGAAATTGTATGCTACTAACATTAATTCGAAAATATTTGCTTTAGAATCAAATTAACCATAAAAACCCCAGGTAAACCGCGTTCAGCATGAACGTGACATCATCATGAAAGAAAATATATACTGGAAAATAAGCATTGATATAAGGCAATTCTTTAAAAAGTCGTTTATCCTAAGCCTAAATCTGCTTAAAAAACTACTATTCATACTACTACAATTGGTGAACAACTACGAATCAAAGATAATCATAAATTTAGAAATCTTTAAATATTTAAGTTTAAACGTAACAGTATGGCGCGTACATATCTATGAATGCGATGATACTAAAAATCAACAACACTTACAACTTGTCACAATGTTTACAAGGTAATCTATCTTTATTATATTCTTCATGTAGTAATTTATGCGATTTCAGACTTGATTCATTTGCTAAGCCTTTTCCACATATTTCACATTTCACAATTTTCTTTTCATGAACATTTTTTATGTGCAGCTTGAGGCCAGAACGGCTGGACAATTTTTTATCGCATTGTTCGCATTTGAAACAATCGGGATTTTTGTGTATGTTAATGTGATCGACTATTTCTGTGCGAGAGTTAAGCTTTTGATTACAGCAAGTAACATATCCACGCTGATTGTGCTCCTCTTTGTAGTGTGTACACATTACAGCATATGAAGGCAGTACGATTTCACAAAGGGAACAATTAATTTGGAAATTTTCGGCAATGAATTTATCATGTTCTTCTTGTAATTGTTCTAATTTTAATTTATCAACCAAAGCTGATAAAGGGTCGTCGTCAGCACTTTCCAAACTATCATTTTGATCGCTAATATTATCATCCAACTTCATTTCTTTTGAGTCATTTTCTATATAAATTTCATGCCGATATAAATTATCTTTCTCTTTGTTTATTACAACAGTATCTTCACTTTTTTCTAATAGCTTTGATTTGTTTTTTCCAATATTTCTCTCAATATTTTTATTTCTCTTTAAGACAATTTTACATTCGGTCCTTTTTCGTAAAACACTTCTTGCCTTTGCATTTTTTGGAATAACGATTTCTAACGGATTTTCTGGTTGACTTGCTTCAGTGGTATCTTCATCCTTTTCAAATTGTGTTATTCTTTTTATTTCTATAATATTTTTCTTGTTATGTTTACTTTTCTTCAAATCAATGTTACGTTTAGCCCTTTTCTTTAAAGAAGGTTTACTATCCACATCATTTTTTAAAAAAATTTCTGTAGTTCTTTCGTCCCTGTTATTATCTTCCATTTTTCGTGCTCCCGTGCTATTTTGATCTGGTTTTAAACATGCTAATCTTTTTACAGTTTTTACATTTTGCTTGTTATTTTTAATGCTTTTTGACTGAATGGTATGGACTGAATTTCTTTTTTTCATACAAAGATTTCCATCCGTAGTTTTTTCTACACAAATCTCAAACGGATTTTCGTCCTTTAAGAATAAAGTGTTAATATCAACTTGAGAATTTTCTTCGCTTTCCGTACAAATTTTTTCAGATGGATCTCCGTTATCAATTGGATCGTCTTCGAAAATGATCTCTGATTTTACAATACCATTTAAACTAGTATGGGCTTTTTCGATTATTAGGTAGAAGTTATGGAAATTATTTAACTCCTGCCAACATGCTTGGCATATGAAGGAGTTATTATTTAAATTGTCCTGTTGTAAAATCAGTTTTAATTAATATTTAATAAAACACTACAGTATGTCAAAGGTGACTTTAAATTAAGAAATTGCTGCTAATTTTTTTTTTTTTTATTTTAGTTTAGGCATGTGTAAGCATTATAAGGTGTTGTTTATGAAGAACGGACAACAACAATTTGTTTTTACTGAAATTGTATTGTTTAATTGGTACTTAATAGTATGTACTTAATAGTATGATTATATTTATTTATGCTAGTATATTTTATTAAAATGTTTATACATGTTTGCATATACAAATAGGCTTATCTTTATTTTCTATGGGCTGGATTAAATCTAATAAGTAAATATATGTATAAATAAATTATATATAATAAAACTAAATAAATTATATGCATGGTAGTCGTGTTTTTTTCAATTTATAACACTGGTTTACAGCCAAAAAATACCAAGAACGCCACATGCCTAGATAAGTTAATTGGGACCTCCTGAACACGAAAAACGCAGTAATTTTTTTTCTTAAGTACGGTTTTTTACATAACGGTACTTTTGTGTTTTTCGGTGTATGGTCCCATTCAAACCCTTGTTGAACCCAACCGAAAAGTCCGATCGAATTAAATCGCATATCGTTTCGTGTCTCAATTAACTTATCTAGGCATGTGTCGTTCTTGGTACTTTTTCAAATTAAAAATTTGTAAAGCTGTGTAATAAATAAAAATGTACTTAATTTGCATACTTACCAATTCAAAAAATATTTATTTTTTAATTTTCAATATATAACATACATATGTACATAAAGGCCGATGTTGCCAAATTATCACTTCTTCCTTTATTATTTTATCGGTTTAGTTATGTTATATTAAATAAATATCAATTAATGTGTTCGCTTATTCGCTCAAAACAGTTGACTACAGCGGGGGTATCTTTGTTTAATTTAGGGGAAGCCTAAAATAACTACAGTTCCATCCAAGTTCAATAACTTATTTCGAATCCCAAATCATATATTTCGAATCCCAAATTATATATACGTGACTATATGCAACATAGCCAAAGATTATACCAACTTTGAAATGAATGTATTGTACTGCAGCATTACGAATCACTAAAGCAAAATTAAAAATGCTTATTACACTGCAAACTTTAGTCAACTGATTATTTTATTAGCCTTATAGTAGATATGATTGATTCCACGAGAACTTTATTATAAGGAATAGGTAAAGAATTTGTAAGAAATAATATGTGCATCTTTGTGTTTATACACATATATATATATACCGTTGGTCTCAAATATAAAGGACCTCACTGAAATAACTTAACAAGAGAAGGTAAAAACATAACAGAAACTGTATACGAACTGTAGTTATAATTATCAAAATCGTTATTTTGATACTGTGTTTCATTCGGAATTGCCTGAGATTTATTATTACAAAATACTATTTATAACAATTCTTTGATAATTTCTTTTCAAAATTTTGTTGGAAAATGCTGAACTTTTGTTAGCAGCCTGCTTTTACCAGTCATCTTCAAAAGCATTTTTGAAAGTAGAGAAGCTTATTTTTTAATTTATAATAAAAAAAATTTTAAATGAAAAATGTGGTACGAATAAAACATTAATTAACAACTAGTGCCAATAAAATACAGATCAATGAAATCGTTTGAGTGGCCCAAATTCAAGTGTCATATTTAGCTGTGTGCATTACATTGTACCCTTGTGAGTGGTCAATAGGTTAAAGTAATTTAAGTTCTTTTCCTGATAATGGAAGGACAGACATTGTTATAGTTGATATTTTTTTCAAGACTTCGAATTTTATCACCGGTAAAACAATTCTTTACTATATATACACAGTGTATTACTATATGTAGACACGCAAAATGGATACAGTATAAAGTATGTATATACACACACGTAACTTTGCATCCTATATCCGATTTCTAGTCCTTCAATCCAAAGGCTCTTTGACATACTGTTAATTTTATTAACCATAAATATGCTTTGTTTTGTATGTTCACTAGATTATATCCGCTATACACTTACCATTTTCCACAGATGTTTTTCAATGATGTATTCTATTTTGAACTCATTCCAGTCGGTAGAACTAAAACTGATGGAGTCTTTGCTATTATCATTTATTTTTAAACAGACAAAACAATTCATTTTGTTGGACGCTTTTGCGGATTACAAGTATTTTTCACAGTTTATGGCTCAGCCTTATTTACATTGAAAACCAGAGACGTTAATCGAGGATGCAGGCCAAATGATTTGAAGGACGGCGAACGATTTTCAGTTGATGGCTTCGTTTATGGCAGTTTCTCAATCTCGATGTTGAATTCCATAAGATCCGGCTGATAGCATGGTGATATTATATGTGAGGTGGCATTGCTACGCCCAAAGGTAGTTGGGTTTGTGTTAAGAAAAAGACCTCGCTGTGCATATATGTGAACGATACATGTGTGCAGGATTTCAATGAGATAATGAGGAAATTTGTCGTTGCGTTGTATTCCAAAGATGCTATCTCTTCATCGATATTTCGACTGTCTGTAGACTCCGTCTACCCTCCAATTTCGCTTTGTAAACGCATTCTAAGGGTTAATGTGCTTATATGTAAACAACTCTGTAATTGAATTTTAAGCAGATGATACCGCATAGCATATCTGTCATTTTAATATTTGTTTACTTTTGCAGAAAATGCATTTCTAATGTTATGTTGAAATTGAAATTGTGTATAAAATGGATACTTGTTTTCTGTGTCTAAGAAGCGTTAAATGTCTTGAGGAATGCATACTAGTTGATTCAGAGAAGTGGAAAGATCAGAATTTGAACTATTTGATAAATATACATTTGTGGCCAATGGTAAGTTACTGTTGAAAAAAATGCTTCGTAAATAACTTTGTCTGTACATATTGTAGCGTCAAATAAGTATTTCATCTTGGATCTGTGTTGATTGTGGAAAAGTATTACATGATTTCCACACATTTTACAAGCGTATACGACTTGCTCAACACAATTATGGTGCAGTATTTAAAATTGAAGACAATTCTACAAAGCTAGAAGATGTTTCGGTTTTTGAAAGTGATGAATATGTAAATAATTTTCATAATAATCCCTTTAATAAGAGTGGGTTAACAGAATGTCATCTTGAGCCTCATATAACATTGGAACAACCATTACCAACAGAATTTGTGATTGATGGCCCATTCATGAAATTCCAAGCAGTGCCATGCCTCGACATGGAGTTAAATACAAATAGAAAAAGAGGCAGACCGTGTAAAGATGTATCATTAACAACCATGGACATATCGGAGGATCCATTAATGAAAATGGAGAAAACGAAAAGGAAATACAGAAGTAAAAGGAAGCAAATAGACTGCCTGCAAAGCAATTTGATTTCAGAAAATGTTTTAAAATCAGAAATTAACAACTCACCAAAAAGAGAAAGTTTTAATAACTCTCCGATTTCATCCGATATTAAAGAGAACAACTCAGAAACGGACCCAGAAAAGCATGATGAGAACGAAACTACAATGGAGTCAAGAAAAAAGAAAAATCATCGCAATGTTGATGTGAAAACTCTAAAGGCGTATGATCAAATTATAGCAAATAATTTCAAAATTTTCTGCAATCTTTGCCAACTTGAAATGGAAAACTTTTTATCTCTGCGTCGTCATTTTAAAATAGAGCACAAACAACGCGGCTATGCACGATGTTGTAAGAGAAATTTCTTTACTCGCTCATTGTTAGTGGACCACATACAAGTGCATTTAAATCCCGATTTTTTCAAATGCCATGAATGCAGTAAAGTATTTTCGGATCGAAGTCGATTGCTTTGTCATAAAAAACTACATGAAGATGATAGCAAATTGGATAAGTGTGATATATGTGGAAAATTATTTGCAGATAAAGGAGCTCTAAAGAAGCATGTGCTGACACATTCCTCACAAAAACTGTTTCCTTGCACAATATGTGGCAAATTGTAAGTATGTAAAATGATTCGAATTTATCTCTAGCTAAACACTGATGATCAAAAACATCCTGAAATTTTTTAAATAAGCTACAAAAACAATAGTTGCAAAATAAAACAATAAAATACAATACTTTCGAAATATTAAAACTAGTGAATACCACGATTTATTTAGGAATTTTCAAACTTTGACATTCAAAACTTTTTCTATTGTAGCTTTACAAACTCCTTTATTTTAAACCACCATATAGAGGCAGTCCATCAAAACAAGTTTGTTCAAATATGTGATATATGCGGAAAATCAATTCGCTGTCCCACCTCTTTTGCCAGTCACATGGAAAAGCACGAAGTAAAAACCTCATCTATAAGCTGTGATGTTTGTGGGCTTTTGCTGACAAGTAAAGAGGGCTTAAAACGTCATAGAAATTCACAACATCCAGAAGGTGGAAAAAAAGAACATACTTGTCATATATGTTCAAAAGTGTCACCAACACAGAGGGCTCTTCATTCTCACATACGTTCCGTTCACGAGCAGGGTTTCGATTTTAAATGTAGTTTATGTGAAAAGTCTTTTAAAAGGCCGGCAGTTTTGAAGGTACTTGCTTCACTATGTTATTACATCATTGAAATATCTACAAATATTTATAGGAACATATGGCTACACACACAGGAACGGCTTTATATACATGTCCGTGGTGTCCGCGAACGTTTATTTCTAATGGCAATATGTATAATCATCGTAAGAAAGCCCACCCAAAAGAGTGGGAAGAGTTGAAACGTCAAAAGTATGCAGGAAATGTGTCTGACGATTCAGCTCATCTCTAAGTATGAATTTAATTTTAATTATTTATACCTTTATGTATATATGTATATAAATATTTCATTGCAGCAAATATTCGAAATATTTTAAACTTTTTATATAGAAAACGTAAATACTCACATTAAAATTTACCGAATCCCAACATAAAAAATTCGGTGGCAAAATTTCATTTATGAAGCACATATGTATGCGTTTGGATATATCTGATGCAGCGCCATATTTAATTGCTCCTACTAAACTTTGATATGAAAAAATGATTATGTTGCTCTTTTTTCTTTAGAATTAAATTTAAAGAATGTAATATTATATGAAATATTTTAATTTATATACATATGCATATTATATGTGTATGGATTGATTCTTTTCTACTTACTTGTCCGCATTTCAATAAGCAAACACCAATTTTCATGCAGAACGTTTTAAGAAATACTCGTAGTAAGTCTTTTTCATGTAAATTTACGTCGAATTATGAAACAAAGTTTTTTGTGGCTGCAAGAAAATGCTGCACTTCACATTTTCCTCAATACCATCCCGTTTTGATTTATATGTATTCCGTTCTTCCTCGCATGGTTGGAATGAATGAACAAACAGTATTAATTTTTCACATTGCAAAGTCAAACGACTTTTTTTTATAACGCTGAGAGTTATATATAATGAAATATGACATTAGTTTCAAACTTTCGCCCGACAAAATGCATTTCATAGGCTGAATGCACATGCAACCCGAGTTATGACTACATTGGTAAAAGAAAAACTAGAGCATTGTACATAGACTTTCTCATGGTTTTTCATCGGCGGTGCCACCTTACACAATATCTGGTTAAAAGGACCGTTAATAGCAAACACTTGAAGCTGGTAGCACTGTTTCCGATTTGGCTCATTTTTAGACAACAATGTCGCAAAAGTCATCGGCGGATGATTACTTTGAAAATTTGTCGGCATATCAAGATAATATAAAATAGCGTATATTTACTTTAACTCCTTGATATATCTTCTCAATTTCATCGTGATTTCAACCCTTATCCCCCACCATAAATGGTTATATATGATAACGTATGTAGCAATGAACAATGTATGGCAAAAAATGTCTACGGCGGCCAAAAAACCCCATAACCAATCGTCTTCGTTGTGTACGCACTAACTATAAAACAACTTAAGCGGGCAAAAGTATGTGTAATATAAAAAAAGTTTATTTTTCTATAACTTATATCTATTTGTGCGTATAACAAAGTGTTTTTCAATAAAATATGTTTTTGTTTATAATAATACACTGTATAATAAAATGTAAAGAATATATATTCTGGATTAAAGTGCAATATAAAGTCTGTGGGTGTAAATCTTATTCAAAAAGAAACACTATGTGAATAAATGTTTATAAATAAATATCTACATACATACTTGCCCATGTACATAACTGCATATATGTACATATATGTAAGTATGCATGGCTAAATATGGGTCAAAGTATTCCAAAATGATTTTTCAATTCCGAAGCAGCATTTTACCAGAGGTAAGATACAAATAACGACTTGGTAACTTGTTACTAAAATATGAACAAATATTTAGTTTATACACCAATGGGCTATACTCCGTTTATACGGAATGTGACCCCAAATTGATTTAAGAAATAAGTATTACATTATCATTGATACTCGTGTGTTAACAATCCATTTAACAATGCAATCATGCGGACATACTACATTCTTAAGAAATAAAGCAATTGTTTGATGGTGGCAAGAATAGTTCCTCGAGCGGGCCAACTAATTGTTCGGTCCACCGGCTGAAGTGACAGAACAAGGGGGAAAAAGCAAAAATTAAAATTAAGACCAAATTGCCATTCCAAAAGTTCGGTCAATGTTTCACGTATTACTTTTGCTGATTGGCATGCTGCTTGCCAACATTTTTTTGCCCAACCCCAATTTGGGTATAATATATTTTATAATTATCTATTAAATTTTTTATTATACAAGAAATTGCAATATTATATATTTACCTTTTCGGTTAAGGTTTATGTTTTCTTTCTATAGTATATCGTAAAATTTCTGCGATATAAATTGTGGAATGCGTCTTAATTATTAATTGTTTAAAAAATATTAATTATTTACATACATACACACATCTTAGTTTAATGCGGCAAGACTAATGTAAATGATACAAATAAATATATAAAGGGCTATTATTATAAATTTTATTTTAATTATTTTATTAACTAATACTGCTCTTTAAATAGTGATATACTTATATTTTTACGTTGCATTGATTTCATTATCATATCATAGGATCTTTGCTCTTCATCATTTTCCATTAAAATACCTTTAGAAGTAGAAATTAAATAAATATACAGATTTTAGAAGACCTGCTTAAGTATGTTAAATAATAAGAAAAATTTCTAAGTTGTTGTCCTATACTTTATGCAGCTCATACTTATTGTGTACGTTTATATGTATGTTAGCTGTAATGCAACTTACATCACATTTATTTTTACCGTTATGGCGTAACGACATTGGAAATAATATAGCTTTCATTTCGAGCAATATGATAACCTATATAAGTATGAATGAATACTCTTATATATAAGAGTAACTTTTGTAATTTACAAACATATCACTGGGCACTTTTAAAAAGTCGTAATAGTTTTGGAACTTTCTTTTTTGTTTATCTGAAAATATCTTTAATAATGTACCGCTTAAAAAAAATTATATATTTTATTTCTATCTTATTCTGGCATCATTTCTCAACAAGATGTCAAGATAATATTAAAAAGCATACACTTCTGCCCTCTCAAGATCTTACAGAGGTCACGGCCTGTCAGAAGTAGTTCATTATTATTAATCACATGGATTAATTAAGTATTCTACTTTTGATCTTTACCCAATCCACACGATGAATTTTATGCCTTATAATTTTTGATGTCATATTATGCTTGGTATCGAAAGGTGTAGTGTAAAGGGTAGGAAAATATGTAGTGTAAGCAGTAGGAATATATGTACCTGTTGTTACATTTCGTTATATTTTATTTTGAAGTCATGGACATCTTGGAACAATAACAAATGAAAACAGTCCAATCCATATCACTCTGATCATTAAGAATTCATTAATTTGGATTATTCGAATTGCTCAAATAATATAAATTACCCCGTTTATCACTTTTTTAAATTAGTCATTCAAATAATTTGAAAAATATCAAATCGTTCTTATAATTGAAATCGTAAGAACATGTTATTGACATCTTAAATATCATGCAAATCAGTTGAAGAGTATAGACAATTGTACTTATTAGGGCTATCTTTTTGGAATAGGTTTCGTGTATTGTATGTCTTATGGAACTTACCAGCAAAACTGGCTGATATGAAACATACTATGCTGCCAACAATAAAAGCTCTTAACGCTACTGAGGTTATGAGGCCTCTACGGCTAGGTGCCATGGCTCCTAGAGAACCGATCAGTATACCCAATGAGCTGGGATTTGCGAAACCACAAATGGCAAAGGTTGTGATACCTGCACTGCGTGCCTGAAGAAATAAAAATTATTATTATTACTAATGTTACGAGTATTATAATTATTATTGTTATTGTTCTCCTTTATTCTGTAACTATTTGTCAACGTCACGTTAAGACGGACAATTAAAAAAATGCGATGCTAACTTAAACCGTGTGCGTTACAATAAATTACTTCTGACAGGCTGTAACTTCTCTATAAGGCTTTGGATACAGCAGGAGTCTGGTAGAAATGTGAAATGTTGTGTTGGCGTGACATTGAAAAATAGTTACACAATAAAGGGGATTATTAATTGCCAGCTGGCAATCCAACTGAATGAAGTTCGATTGCTATTCATAATCAACTCATTTATATAAAAGATGGGACGTATCAATTTACCGTTATTGCTTTATTTGTAATTAAAACTCCTAATTTTTCGTAAGCCACAAATTCATTGATAATAGACTTGGTAGCCACCACTTTGGCCACACTATCACAATCAGTCCAAGGAACACCCATTGACCAAGCCAGAGGTATAAAGAGTTTTGAAAAGATCCATTCGAAATCGACATCGGTTAAACCGACCAAAGTACCAAACCAATTTACCACAGCATTGAGGAAGGCTATAAAAGCCACAAATGCTATTATATTAGAAATAATACCCAACACAATGGGCACAGCGTTACTGGCACCATTCGAGGCGGCATCCAATATCGAAGAATCTTCTCTAAAAGCAAAAAAAAGATGTTAATAGTATAATTCATTGGTTATAAAAATAACTTACGATTTTTCTAATTGTATATTGTCGGAAGATGTTTTGCTCTCCTCGGTTTCAGGCATGTACAATTTCGAAATTGCCAAAGTGGCGGGTGCAGCCATAACACTTGATGTTATCAAATGAGCTGGTGATGCGCCAAAACTCAAGTACGCTGCCAAGACAGTACCAGAAACTGTAGCAAAGCCGGAAACCATAATGGAATGTATTTCACTTGCGGTTAATATTTTTATGTACGGACGTATAAGAAGGGGGCTTTCCGACATGCCCAAAAATATATTAGCGGCTGACGTAACACTTTCACACACTGTTGTACCAAGCAATGCCTGTAATATCCAGCCCAATTTCAAGACTACCCATTGCATGGTGCCGATATAGTAAAGAATTGATATAAAGAAACTAAAAAAGAATATAACTGATAGAATCGCAAAGGCGAAAACACCCTCATCTATAATAGTGTTGCCATAAACAAAACGACTGCCCTCATTGGCAAAGTAGAGGAATGTTGCTACCTTATCGCCAATACATTTAAAAATGCTGCGGCCTACGCTCCAGCGAATGCATAGGACACCCAAAATAAATTGACACGCTATGCCTTTAATAACGATGCGCCACTGTATCGCTGAACGTTCTGTGGAGAAAATATACCCCAAAAGTATAAAACAGAAAGGTGCAACTAGGGAGGTAAGTTTCTGCGGATCATCCCTGGTTTCAAAGTACAAAAATGCGGCCAATGCCATGATGAGGAGTACAACAATCAAAATGGAAATTATTGATCTGTAAGAAAGAAATTAAACATAAATTTGGGGGGAAAAATCACAAAAAGGGTCATCACTAAAGAAATAATTTATTTGACAAGTAGATATATATCAGTGAGATATGCTTTAGGAAAGGTTAAAGTTTATATGTTTACACTCTTAGTAACTTATAACATATGAACATAGATAATGCGACAATCGTTAACCTCGCGGTCAAAGGTCTCGTTGGTGGAAATACTAACGTGCTTACTACGAAACCTAAAGTAATGGATTCTATCTTGCACTCAGCAAAATTGGCGATAAGGATTGAATTTTTCTGATTCGTGCTTGTTTTATTTGTTGTCAGACTGTTTAAATATCAAGGGCATCGCTTCTCATTGACAAATTCATATAACGTGAAAATTCCCACAACAAATGCAGTCTGTGTATTTCTTCTCATATTTCTCCGGCCATCCCTGTGTGCCGGTTTTCGAAAAAGGGATCCCGGTAATATGTCACGATTCAATTTCGAAAAACTTTTGGTGACTAATTATTTCGAAATTCGAATGGCTTAGAAATATCTGGAGCCACCAATTTACTTTTGCGTCTCTGCTTTCATATAAAGTTACATTAGGAACCTTCTAGCACATTGAGAATTTATTAGCGGAGTACATGACTCAAACTCTGGGAATGTATTGAAGTTTTTCTGACTAATTCTGAAAGCGCGTCACTATGTCTGTACGCGTGTCTCTGTTTAACTGTGTGTATGTAAGTATGTGACCTGCTCATAATTTTTGAACGGCTGAACTTTTGAAGAGCATTCTTGAACTTAAATTTTCGTAAACGAAAAAAACATTTTTTTAACTTCGAAATTATATATCAGATCAGCTATAGTGTTCCAGATTCTTTTATAGTAATCGAAAACTCTGTCAATAATTTTTTATCACGTGGGAATCGGGTGATTTGTTAATTTAAATTATATAAAATTATATATCATAATTCACTAATGCAGAGTGCGAAATCAAACTCGTAAACCTAGGCTTCGCCATTTTTGTGGTAACTACTTCACCCAACCGCACATTCATTTATGTTACATTTGAGGAGAACACACTTAATTTTTGTCGTTTATGTTAATTCTTTTCTTACCTTATTTTAGTAAATTGCAGCCACCATTTATAAATTCGTTTTAAATATCTTTGCAAAGGTTTGAACACTTTAGGCTTCAATATGTTATAATAAATAAGTCCCAAATAAATAAAACCAAGAAATAATGTCAAAAATCCATAGCCACTGCAGAAACGTATTTTACACTGCAACTCATCGCCATAACGACATTTGTTTTCTTCTATAAATCGTTCTATAATTAATTATCTATTGCATTTTGTTTCAAATCTATTTACTTTCATTTATGTAATAATAGGTAGCATATCCAAAATATGCCCCTACTGCTGCATGTAGCAGAAATAATAACGATCTCTTAACCCATATTTTCTGTGTTGTATTTGGTTGTAGTCCATCTGTTTTATCCTCAAATTCAGCGATTTGAAATTCAGTCTTATAATCTTCACGGCCATTTTCAACGGACTACAGATAAGATAAGTAAATTTTATATTAAATTTATGTGTGTATTAGTGTGTGTTATTAAAGAGCGTCGTCTAATAATAGCGGTTCGATGTGATGCAGGCTAAATTGTTCAAAATTGTTGAACTCTTTCCCGCAGAGAACCATACCAAAATAGTTTTTTGATAGTTTTCGGATCACTCTGGTGAAATTTATTTCGCTCATAGTTGTTTCATATATTCCAGATATCCTCTTAGCAAAATTGTAGCTTAAGTCCAAAAATAATATTTTAGTCATAATCGAATATTATTAGAAATAATAGTTAAAGCGCCGCTCAATCGATCCACCGTTATTGGACACCCATTTAGTTCAAAATATTGAAAATACCTCTTCATCGTTGAATCCTTTATTGATATGGCTCTCTCTGACTTCCGCCATTTCACTAAACGGAACAAAAACTTATTTAAATATTTATTTATTTATAAAACATGTTTTTTTATTGAGCTCTTCCTATCTCAAAATCTAACCGGTATTCATAGAAAATAATGTTGGCTTTTGAAGAGTTCTTTAAAACATACTTTTCATACAATTCAATTCTCTATGACTTTGTAGCATATTTCGGACTGAATGTGATGGACGAGCTATGTTGCCTTTGAGGTCCGCTTATTCACATAAACCTGATACTTAAATAAACTTTACAAGACGGGGAAGATGTTGGCGTCCCGCTTACATCAGGTCTATGTGGATTTGCGAATGCAAAATTATTAATGTGCCACTTGGCGTAGTACTATTGAAATCACTAGACATATAATTCCGAAAAATAAACATTAAGAAATAAAAGCACTTGAATTTGGTGGTTCCATGCTTAGATTTATCTAGAACGCGCACAGTAGTTCGCCACTCCAAGTTTAGGCTAATACACATAAAGCATTTCCACTGTTTTCAGTCACCTCATAACTTTGCTTTTCGTTAACTATATATCCTTAAGCCCATTTTTTGCTGCAGGTACCGACGAAGGGTCCTGTACTCTACTCTTTAGTACATGGCGGTATTAATCGTTGTCAGTAAAGTTCAGCGGCCAGTGCTATGCCTTCGTCATTGAGACAAGGGGACAAAAATTATTATATTAAAATTTTAAGTATCAAAAACTTTCACATCTCTTTAATAATTTTAATGGCCAAAGTATTTAGATATGAACTTTCCCATTTATGTTTAGATAAACAGGATTTTTGATTTCACAAATTTTTTGGATTTTTATATCTTGTTTCGTATTTTCTCTCACAATCTATAATTTCTACGCGGCGTTACAAAGTTTTGTTTCCTCACACATCAGGTTTGACTCGTCAAGTCCTGTGGTTTAGGGAGAGAGCGGAGAATAGAATGGGCAGAGGCAAAAACCTGACTGCACCATCAAGTCTAAAAAATCTTATACTTGAAGTTGGCTGCAGAACGTGGAAAATCATATTAAGTTGAAAGCAAATACAATGAATCATAACGAAACAAAATGTTCGGGTAAGAAGGGGTCAAAGCCATCGTCATCTAATTGACATTTATTTGTTTTTTTTTCAGGGATAAACAATTTTAGCCTCTTTAAGCGAATACATTTCTTTAATTTGTTGTTTTTTTTTTATTAAATCGTGAAGTGATCACCTTGATCGTCTGAGTAATGATCACACACGTTATTCTCTTCTTAATATTTCCTAAATTTATTATATTATATTACCCTTTGAAGTTGTTTTTATATGAATGTATATGTGTTTAATTTTACTTTAAATTCTCGAACACAAGTGTTTTTGCAATTGTGTGTCTTTTGCACAAACTTTTATTTCAGTTTAATACGATATGAACGCACGTTTAATTCTTTATGCCACTTTTTGTTAATTTTCAATTTCGAAACACTTGTTGCCTTAGCAAGTGTTAATACGACACTAATCCCCATTTAAATTGAAAACAAATTATTAGCGATAGCCAAGCCTATCACGTTTTTACTGTAAAGCAGAAACACTTTAACTTGTCTCGTCGTTTTTGTTGCTGCAAATTTTGGTGATTTATATGAGAGTAGTTTGATAATGCCATGATATAAATTCCATTATACATCCAACGCAGTAACTAATTAATGTAATACTGGTCTAATTAAAAGCTCTCTATCGCTGGGGTACTGCAGAGTTTCAAGCCAACTGCGTCTATATGTTTATAATTTGAACGACATTGAAACACTTTCGATAATTTTATCAAATATGATAAAAATTTAATTCATCTACTGATTCCATGTCGTTTATTAAATAAATAAAAAACCATAGCGAAATCAAAGAAAGGTAATGCTACATAAATACTGTGAGTACTGTGCGCCATTTCATTTATTAAAACGGGATGGCGGACATCGTGTTGCATTAAACGACAAGATGAGCGGAAACTGAAATTACTCCGGTTGCCAAGTGGGCAACCGGACGTCCGTCCTAATTTGCATATTTGGATATCAAACGAGCTCACCGCGAATGGTTGTTGCACCGATCGTTCGCAATCGATCATAAGCGCTTTCCTTTTATAAACTTTAAAGGAACATTTAGCCATGTTTAGGCATTCCCTGCCTAATTCGTCTATAACAGGGGAACCTGCTCGTTTTGAATTTCCCGTTATTCTGTTATTTCAGATATTGGGCGGAAAGAAATGCATGCATGTGTTTTGCAGGTTACCGGCAAAATTTTTGTCGGAAAACTATGCAAAAAAATGCCCTGGTCTTACGGCCGGGAGGAATTGTGCCGGAAATACTAAAGTAGGGGATGCAGTTGAGGAAACAGATAAGAGAAATTGTTGTAGACATTTATTCTTATTTCACAGGTGAATTGTAGCTGTTATATCAACACGGGGGAGTGCTCTAGTACTCTCTGGATTGATTTGTATGGATCATGCATGATCACGTCTATTCCTGATTATATTTAGAGTTCAATCATGCTAGCGTTTATCAACGTGATTCTCAAAAATTGGCAACATATACAGTTTTGCTGCGTTCTTTCTGTTATGGGATCGAGTTTTCTATATCGGCAGTAGGACGAGGTTGTGTTAACGGTGACTGGCCTATTTAAATGACAACGTAGTACTCCCGCCAAATGACCCTAATTATGTACTAAAACCGGAAGCAGTACAAAAAGTTTTCGGTGTTGGAGAAAATTTGGAGTCGAATTAAAATAATAAATATAAAATGGATATCAGAAATACTCTCTCGACAATTTTCATCTCAATCGTTATGCCTTTTTTTTCGCTAACCCACAATATTTTCGGCACATAGTATAGGTACCTATTCCATAAGATGTTACCGGACGGCAAGGAAACGAAAGCGGTAACTTAATTGCTTCTGGAAAATTTCGTTATCAGATATATTAAAGAAATATATTTTATAGAGAATAATGCTCTATACCAACTATAGTGCTTTTAGGCACGAAGTAAACTCTTTATTTGTATTAATCGATTGATAATACTTGTGTTAATAGATTGATAATTTATTTGATTATCATTGATAATTTATTTGATTATCACTAGTCGTTACCTGTGGAATTGATATTAGGAAAAAGCTCGCCAAATCATAAAGATCGCAATTGGTAATGCTATATTTTATTGGAGTTCTCCTGATGTCGACAGAAACCAAGCCAGTGTTGCCGGCCATTGCCAAAGGGAAATGCCGCACGAAACTACTGGCAGTTAAATTGCGCTGAATCTCTTTCACTTTCTGCTTTTAATCTTGAAATACATTTTCATATATATTTAATATTATTTAACAAAATTGCAGAGCGAATTATAGCAGCTGTTGTAGTCGACTCAAATCTCGTACTTGTGGCTCTAACATGCCTTCACTTATATCTTATCTTAACTTTTAGCTAATAAATTTTGAAATACACACTCGATAGTGAACAATTAAATAAACCCCCTATTGACGTGTGTTGCTCGTACTACAGTTTAATTATTTTTGCTTCATATTGTTGTTTAGGATATCTTGCAAGAACATGGAAAAAGTTGACTTTTATTCGTTTCCGATAAGAACTTATAATTTTAGATTTTGTAATTGTTTATTATCTTATCGTCATATCTCCGTGTAAACTTTATAAAGATTTTGATTATATACGAGTATAAAGACTGGATCAGACTTGCCATATAGTAAAGCTGATTTATTTCCTAAATACTTTAAGGGAACCTCCCCGCCCCCAAAAATGTTGTCAACGACAAATTGTTTTATCACTCCTAAAAACGGTTAGAAAAATTTATTGTTAATATAACTTGACAACTACTTATCGACGCTCTCATAGTTTTTATAGATCTTAATTGATTTTTTTTTATTTCCTAAAAAAAAATGTTAAATGGGTACCCCTTTCCAAAAAATTTTAATTTTAAATTTCTTGGACAAGGATGAATTTTTATTCAGTACTTTCCACTTTATCAGTGGTTTTAGTAACGTTTTCAAAAAAAAAAAAAAAAACAAATATAATGATAAATATTTTAAAAATATATGGGTAAACCTGAATTCTTATTTAGCAGAGTTGTAAATGAATCATTAATTTTTTAATTAATTCGATAATCATTCTTGCACTGAATTAGCAAATTTTGAATGAAATTTGAATCGATTGAAACGTATTAGGAAGACATGAATTTCAATAGCTTCTTAAATTCCAATGAATTTTCAGAATGAATTGGAACTCGTTTCCAATTTAAATGAACCTGTAGAATGAATTTGAATCTGTTTTTAATTCAAATGATTTGGATAAAGTGAATCGCAATTCATTTCCAATTCATGTGAATTGAATTGATTTTGAACTAAAATCACTAAAAAAATATTAAAATTTTTTATTAAAACTTTTTAAGAATATTTTACGGGCTAATTAATTGTGCGAGCAACATTTAATTGGCAAATTGTTTGTAATACAAAAACAATTTATTTGCTAAAATTCCTGACTATTAATGAGGCAATAATTAGACAAATTACTTGTATTATTTATGGGCTTGTGAAGTTACTGTAAAATGCATTTTTAATTTTACCGCTTAACAAAAAATTATCACTTATTGTCATGAGCTGCATAAATATATAAATCACTAAAAATAATTTTTATTAATTTCAAATATCACTTTCAAGGAAAGCATGGCATATCTTCGTGACCACAGATTTAAAATGACGTTAAGTTTATCGTTATTATTATTATTATTGTTATTATTGTTGTTATTATTATTATTATTATTATTATTATTATTATTATTATTATTATTATTATTATTATTATTATTATTGTTAGCACTATTATTTTATACTTAAATTTTATTTTAATTCCTATAATTATTTAATATAGTTTTTCTACTATAATGAAAATTACTGCGTGGTAAAAATATACATACACTAACACATGTTTACTTTCCGGTTAAACTAATTATTAAATAAATGAATAATTGTGTAAACAAATATTTACACAATTTTAACCCATCCAATTTTTTTCGTATTAAAAATTAACTCGAATTAGTTCGGTTGATTTAAAAAAAATTAATTTCTTTTCTATTTTTTTATAAAAATAAGAGTGGAGTATTTTGATCTTTTTTGTAATAAAATCCCCGCGCGCTTTGGCACGATCATATTGAAATAAACTGACGAACTGACTGAAATAAAGTTAATAACATTTTTATTGTTAACTTTTGTTATATTATATTTGTTTGTATTCCAAGCAATTTAATTCGAAATGTTTTTTATTATTGTTTGTTGAGAGATTGTTAAACCAGATATTGCAAAACAGAGTTCGTATTAGAGATGAGCGCAGCTAATTTTCTTAGCGTGAAGTGCACATGATAGTGACTGAAAAAAGCCAACGTAAAAGACAACATGAGTCTGGCGATTTTCTAAATTTTCTCTTCAATAAAAAAATAATAAAATAGAGGCCGCTAGTTGTATTTGATAATTGAAGAATGTTTTAATAAATACAATTTATAATTCTTCGGAATATTGAACATGTCTTTCTGAAAATTTTTATTTAAATACCCAGCAGGACTACAGCAGTAATAGGTCGAAATAATTCACTACTACCGACCCATTATTGTACCCAAATTTTCAATAGACTGAAAATAGATTATAAATAATTTTGAATACGTGCCAATACTTCGTGTATTATTTCACAATTTTCTAAATAATTTGTGTAAAAATAATAATATTTAGTTTATTAGCGTTAAATTGAGTATGAGGCTTTTAATATGCAACAATATTTTTGTTCGAAGCAACTATTCTAACATGCAAGCAAGCCAGGGATGGGCACCACAGTGCAATTGCCTTATTATATGGCATTAAGAATCTGAACCTTAAATCTTAAAAGAATTCAAAATATAGAAAATCTTTTTTGCTTTTCTATATTCATAAACGTGTTTAATGAAAGAAAAGCAATAATATTATTGTAAAGTGATCTAAAACAATAAGTTTGAAACAGATTTTGAAACGTTTAAACAAAATTAGGCCGAGACAAAATACCATTAAAACGAACGCTGCCACAGATGATAATTTGAACAAAACGGAAAACAGTTTGGCCTCAACGGACATTCCTACAACTTTTGGTCGGAAAACTGTCGTAACATGGTTTTTTGTACTGTTCTGTTCTAATAAGACTTTAATAGAATATTATTTTATTAATTTTCAAATTATAACCGATTCTCACATGATGTAGTGTTTTGAGCCATATAAAATAACCGAGAATACTAATTGATCACATACATATTTTTTTTTCGTGTGAAAGGAAAAACCGCTTATTTCGTATGCGATATTATGCGAATGAATCAACTGATTTTGACCCGATATATTGGTTTTTAATGTCAAGATCTGATTAGTTTGTGGAATTGATTGCTAAAGTCTGTCAAAAGTTATTCCAAAAGAACCACATAGGAAATCTGGTATAACTCTTTGGAACGCCCCACTAGCTTGCTTCGATTTGGTCAAATCTTTCAAAAGTTAAAGCGGCACACATACATACAGAAATAGTGACACTCTCTCTGGGGGGTAGTCGGGAAGTTGTAGAAATTCAGAACACCCAGATCTGATGACAATTCGGACTTTGAAAACTGGATAAAACCAATAACCTTAAATTGTTCTTAGCGGGAAGCTAAAAAAATTTTATTAAAATAATTCGGCAGTTTCCCAACGGCTTAAATAAAACAAAAAAAATCATAATAATTTTTTGATTGTAGTGCTTTTTAAATTCAAAAGTTGACATCATTGGTTTTTGTTTCCGAAGTTCTGCGATATTTAAAAAAATAAAATTTACGATCGCTGATGTGCAAAAAAAAGTATCCAAAAACTCTTGGCTTATTTTTCTTAAAATGTATGTCTACGAGCTACGTTTTTATAACCGCCACAAAATCAAACACCCATTCCCCAACTCTGATACAAACACAAAGTAAGAAAGTTTTTTTCATATGAAGTTTGTTAGCAATAGAGGCCTTTACTTATATTGGAAGTAATTGTGTTTAGTTGTTTGTTAAAACTTTTTTATTAGTCGTTTTGTATTTTAATTATGTATTTAAGTTCAAAATATTGCCTTGATAAAATGAATGTCAGTGACTGAATTCTAAATACAATCATAAAATAGTTTAAAAAAGATTAAATGATTTTCCAAAAATTTTAAATACGAATTCAAATTAATATGAAACCATAATAGATC
The DNA here is from genome assembly GCA_963675445.1 of Linnaemya vulpina. Lineage (NCBI taxonomy): Eukaryota > Metazoa > Arthropoda > Insecta > Diptera > Tachinidae > Linnaemya > Linnaemya vulpina. The sequence goes on along the minus strand of OY776279.1, from coordinate 19,844,268 downwards.
ATACTATAAGGCCTTCTGATGCGGTCACACAAGTCAAATATTTGCACAACAAAAAAAAAAAAAGTAACTACTTAAGTCAAAAGAAAATATATTAAATTTGATACGTAAGTAAAAGAGTTTCATTCTTAACTAAAAGTCAATGGCGTAGAATCAAATATTATTGGAAACTGTTTAACCCATTAAACACCTGCCTGAATCAATATGTTTTTCCACTAGTATTTAGTGGTTACGCTTATTCGGGCAAATATTTGTCGAAGTGTGACCGTACCTTTAGTGATTAGTGGGTAGTTTGACAAACGCAACTGCTGCGGGCGATGAACTTTTCACTGAGAGTATTTGTTTCAAATAAAAATAGTAAAAAAAAGCTTTTTAATAAAATATTAATAAAACGTTAAAAATTCGTTTTAAAATAAACCTAAAACTTTTTAATTCTTCTAGTTTTTTTACCTCTTTTTGATTAATAATATGGACTAATATTTTTTAAGCTTCAGGTCTCTTTATTTTTATTAAATTACTAGCGAACCCCCTGCACACTTCGTGGTGCAAAAAAGGAAATAAAACAATTAATTCTAATTCATTTAAATCAGTGATAAACAGATTTTATTGTAATGCTCTGTGGTAAACAACATTTGTTGTTTTTACATTTTCGGTGTAAATATACAAAACCGAGAGTTTGCCAACGCGCGAATACATAGAACTGTCCATGTGAGAAAACTGGATACACTAAATTCAGTCCACAAATTTCTAAAGATTGGCCTTGCGTCTTATTAATGGTAATCATTGGGATACGTGGAATGAATACATCTTCGCTTTTAATGTTCCAGTTAAAATAGTAGCTTCAATTACATTAGCCATCAACCTTTTAATAGCAAGTTTTGTACCATTACACAAACGGAGTTGATTGATATTACGAAGCATAATAATAGTGGCTCCAACTTTCTATTGGAGATTATGCGGAGGCAATCCTGGTAAGTCCAACAAATTCTAAAATTCTGTTGGATAATTCAAAACATCTTCTTCATTGGTAACAGTATCGACACGCTTTTGCCACTCCACTGAATACATCCAGAACTTCACTTCACCAAACACTTTAGATTTCACGCTAAAACCCATAAGCGCTTTCAATTTCTGCTTAAAACACGGGAAGTGATATCATGGCGGTCGGTAGGACTGTGGCCAGCGAATAAATTATGTTTAATGTCACTCCATTGCGGATTACACGTAAATATTATAAATAAATCTGGTCGACCGTAATGACGCACATAAGTCATTGTATCCTGCGCCTACTCATGCATATGACGTGGGCTGTGCATAATGTATTTAGTGTTGTATTTATATGTAATTTATTTCATAGATCTCCGAAGTTGTGATTTAGAAAAAGCTAAGTATATGAATTAAATTAATGGTTTGACCAAAATTTAATTGTAATGAACTTAAACACGAATTGTATTTCAGTTTTTCAAAATATCAACTCAAATATTTCGAAATGATTGCAGTGTTCACTAACATTGCTATAACTCATAAACAAATACACATACAGAAACTCTATTTACATAAAAACCTTGATATAGACGTCACCTTTCATATAAATTTTGCAGAAAAAAATCGGTTCAAGCATTCTGGAGAACATCAATTACTAACACAATGCAACTTATTTTTATATATATATATAAATAAATTATTTTTCGACATTTCGTCACTCCTTTGTGTGACTTCTTCAGGAAATTAATTTTTTTAATTTAATTAATTTAATTTAATAAAAAAATAAATTTCCTGAAGAAGTCACACGAAGGAGTGACGAATTATCGAAAAACAATTTATAATTTTATAAAAATAAAGAGACCTTAACTGCCTGTTCGCCGATGTCGAAAGCTATCGTTCGTTCGAATAAATAGCATTTAAAACAAAAACAATTTTCAAAACTTGTTTTTGTTTTGAATGTTATTTATTCGAACGAACGATAGCTTTCGACATCGGCGAACAGGCAGTAAGCTTAAATGACGTATGAGTAACATTATTAATAATATTAAGTATGCGCTGTGAGCACAATAAAAAGGAGAGTTAAATACAAAGAAACATACAAGTAAAACTAATATGAAGCCTGATTCGACAGTTTGTAATAGATTAAAGAGAAAAAGCTGAATTTTTCTTTTAATCTATTACAAACTGTCGCATTTTAAGGCGAAAAACGCCAACCATAATCAGGCTAAATGTTGTACATATACGCATATAAACAGAATCTCGGCAGTAGAAGATTTATTTTTTCCTATGCCGAAGAACGACGAAAAAATTATTGGCGAGTGACCAGGTTTCGTTTTAGTTTTTCAATGTTTTAGTTAATGAAGTTATTTCTTATTTGGAGAATTATTTGAATTTATATATTAATTATACAAAATAGTTAACATTAAAAAAATTATAGTTAATGTTTAACTTTTTAATTATTAATCGTTTTTAAATGATCACTCCATCAAACAAATTGAACAATTTTCACGGTTGCCACTCTAAATTTATCATCGGGACCGAAATCCGTAATAAAAAGAACCAAAATAAAAAAAGGAAACCAATTTTTTCAATTTTATTTGCATACCAGCATAATACAATACTTTTTACACTGAAGTCAAATTGTCAATTTCTGACTTGTAAACAAAATTAACAATCGATCAGTGTTGCCAGTATAGCTTTTTGATTTACTACTGTGGGTAGGTAATAATCGATTACTATCAGGTGTTGTAAACGAATCAAATCTTTTACTTTATGTGAAGAGTAATAATTTTCGTAAATACATTCTTACAGGCATGATAAAACTTTCAAAATTTTTTTTATATTGTAATCGTTAACTTTTCATAAAAGAAAAAAAAATTAACCAGCGAACCAAACGTAAAAAAAAACAAAAATTTTTGGTTCAATTGTACCACAGTGGCAACTGTGACAATTTTATAAATTATAACAGTTGTGTTGGACGAAATTTGTCGTTCGTCGTTTCAACTGTGTTTCTAGCATAATTGTCGTCAGCCACTAATTTAAAGAGTCCCCATCGTTTGTGTGCTAAATGTTGCTGGTATCGTTTTATTCCACATACATAAATTAAAAGTTCAATCAAATATCGGTTACATTTAAATTCTTAGCAAAGTTTTATTTATTTTATGAGTTTTATGGATTAATTCTAATTAAAAACTTTACGGTTACGGAACTAAAACTTATGAAAATAATTAAGTAAATTAAAAGCTGGGCTTTTTCAACTTGTACTTATAAAATAATTATGTATTAAGAAAATTAAATTAATACACACTTTTTTATTGCTTAGAAAAACAAAGAGATAAATTAAATTATATATACAACATGGAAGATAGTTTAATTAAAAATAATTGAGCGAAAACTTAACACTGAATGGAAGGAAAACAAGACGCTGTTTTAGGTTTCAGATAATTTTAGATTTTTTAGATTTTGTGGAAAAAGGAATTCTTAGTAATACTTTATTCATTTGTATGATTAAGTTTAATATTAAATATTAACTAATTTTTAGGTTTTAATTATAATCGTAATAATAATAATAATAATTATAGAATCAACCACATATAAAATACACAAAAAATTATAAACAATCACAGGAAATGCAGCATGGTTTTCACGTGTTTTTCTTTAAATTTTTCTTAAATATTATATATTTTTAATTTTAATTGTCAATAACTACAGTCTACAAAAGTTTATTAAAAAATACTGTAAAACACAATTAGCGTAGTTAAAAATAAATTAATGAAGTTAAGAAAGAGAAGGGAAGGAGGGAGGGAGAGGGTGGTTACATATAGAAATGTGAATGTGTGTAAATTTTAATAGTTTCAATATTTTAAAATTAGTGTTGCAGCGCCCTCTATATCGACATTTAAGTAAACCAGGCCTCAGCTTCGATAACTATCAATTTTACTTAGTCCCCTTTCACACACATCAAGTTTTCCTGATCACTTTTTCTTCAAATTTCTCTTCTACGTGCATTTAGGTTCATACACGAACACTTTGTTTCGTCAAGTTTCATTGTCTCTGCTTTCAATTTTATATGCTTTTTGCTATTCTGCAGCCAACTTCAAGTTTGAATTTTACTTAAACTTGATGGTACAGTGAGGTTTGTACCTCTTTCCATTCTCTTCTCCCCTTTCTCCTATAAACTCAAGACTTGATGAGTCAAACTTGATGTGTGTGAAAATGCATCTATATAAAATGTGAGTATTGGTCGGGTTAGACCAGGCAAGATTCCAGCTTTCGATGGAAAGACTTTGAAAAATATTAATTTTTTAATACAATTGAGTATTATTAATTGGGGGTAGAATTGCCCCTGTTTCTCCTCCTCTGGATACGATCTGCTCTTGAATCCCGGTGCCGTAATTTATTTGAGCGTTTTCTTTTATCTAGATTTGAAGAAGAAAATACCACAATATTTGCCAGATATAATTGATACTCCCATAACAAGAATTTTGGAGAAATTTCGGTGTATTCGCAAATGTTCAGCCTGGTTACGGCTCGCATTCCTGGTCTACGAATACGACAGTTTGTAACCGATTAAAGATGAAAAGCTTTATTTTCTTTAATCTATTAAAAATTATTGCACTTAGAAGGCCAAAAACGCCAACTGTAAACAGGCTAATAGTGTTTTAGCCAAAACTGTGGAGTGGTATTAATTTTAAAGAATTTTTGGAAATATATATTCTTAAGTGTTTTTTTTTTTCAAACTAAACATAATTTTCTTTGTATGGAATTGAATTTAAAAAAATTTTTACAGCGCCGTTTTCATCCAATTTTCACCATGTCTCCAAGTTGCCGTATCTTTGGCGCACTTACTCTCTGTCCCACGATGTAACTAAATATCGTTCTGTCGAATAATTATATTCAAAACAAAAATTAAATTTCAAAATAAATTTTTGTTTTATATGACGTCTTGCCACAAAACGGTAGCGAATGATATGGTGGAACAGTAATTTATTATTTTCAAAATATTATTGATTCTTCTAAAAACTTTTTCGAAACTTTAAAAAAATATCTCATTTCTTATAGGAAAAGTGTGTTTTCTAAATACACGTTTTCTGTAGAACAAAATTTGGTTGATAAAAGGACCGACTTTGCTAAGGAGCCTTCTTCTATAGTCTATTAGAGATTTGTTTTGTGCAAAAAATGTCTGTAGCTGATTTTCTTTTTTTATAGTAAATAAGTCTCTTAAAGAGATTTTTTTATAGAAATAGAGTCCCTGTTAAAGAAACTCTATAGAAAAGAAGTCCCTGCTAAAGAGAAACGAGAGAGAAAATGAAAAACGAGTCCGTCTTGTTAAAGAGACTTTTTCTGTGAAAAAGGTGATTCACTTAAATTCAGTTCTTCTGCAGAAAATTAGTTTCGGCTGAAAAAATTTTTTCTATACAACAGTTGTCTTTTCTAAAGGAACTTATTTTCGTTGATAAAGGAACTTGTTTCTTCTACAACACAAATTTATATTGAGACTCTTCTAGAAGAATATACCCAGGGGCAAAAACCTCGATTACGCAATCCTTGATTCGATACCCACAAGTAAGGCCTCATTTTTTAGATACCAATAGGATGGATATAAATGTTGGTAGGGAGAGAGAGTGATAGGGAGAGTGAGAGAGAGTGTGATAGAGTGAGAAATAGAATAGAAAATGTGTTTGTATATTAAAACGTATCCCATGAGTTTCATGTACGTCAAGATTGTTTATGGAATGAAAATATATAAAAAAAAATTGTGCCTTTTAATCTAGAGTGACTAAATTTATCTTACTGAGATATGTTGTGTCTGGAAATGTTAAATTTTCATATAATTTAAAACTCAGCTTAAATACTAAATGTTTCAGATCGCTGCTGGTGTAATAGGCGCAGTTGCCTCTGCTCATGTTGTAATTTATGTGCAATATGTTGCAATAATCTTGCCTCATTTTGTTGCTGTTCGTCACTCTCTTGTGATTGTGTAGTGAGCGAATCACTATTCTCATCATTTCTCTTAATCTGATAACGTTCATAATAATGCTGATGCAAATTATCGTGGTGTTGTTTATGTTGTTGTTCTTGTTGTTGTTGTTCCTCATTATGATGATACAAGTTATGGCGATGATGTCTATGATGTCTGTGTTTGTGCTGTTGTTGCTGCTCTCCAATATCCTTTAAATTATCATCTTCCAATTGTTCTTTGAGTTGTTGTAATTTCAGCTGCCTCTTGTGTTGAAAGTGCGTTCTTTCTAATTGTTGCTGCATTGCATTTTCTTTGGTTATAGAGGGTGTATTATCGTTAAGATCCAAATGATTGTCGGCTGTGGGTGCTAAATATGTGGTTGATTCAGTGTCGTGCAATTCATGGCTCATATTAAATACTTGACGTTTAAGATTATCATACATTCCTTCTTCGTCCTTGTTGTGTTTTTGACTGATGGGTGCAAACGAAGCGTAGCCAATCATTTTGACATCTAATCTTGGGTACCTGAACAAAAAAAGTTAATATTTTTGTTTTCAAAAATCTAAAACAAGCCAAGCATGCTCGGTTCTTGTCGAATGTGGTAGACCGACAGTAGTTATAATTGTAATTATGGACTTAAGCTTACCGTGGCACTTCGTGCGTTGCAAATGAAGACATAGACGTGTCCGGTCTGTAGTAATTCCATGGGATTGCAATATCTGTAATCAATACGAAAAACCAATTATATATCGATATCGCTGAACGTTTAGAAAAAGCTAAACGATAGAGCAAAATATAATTATTAGAAAGCCTTTTTATTTTTCTTTTAACAAGACATTAAAACACGACACTGAATAAAGCATTTAATTAAATAAATTAAAAAAAATTAATTTAAATAAAAATTAAACTTTTAGCATAAAAACACATGCTTTACATATATTAAAGCTTTTCTTTATACATTCTCAATATAACATTTACAAAAAAATAACAACGCTTGTTAGTAATTTGGCAGCAGCGAACTATTTTTATAATAAACTTTTTGAAAGATTATTCAAAATACGACAGCTTTTTTTTGCAACAAACAAAGATTTTTTTTATTTATTTAAGGAATTATTATAAATACCCACTGTTTGTTAAGTTTTCTTTTATTTTATAAAGAATAAGTAGATCGCATTTGCTTTCGATTTCTGACAAGTCTCTTTTACAAAAAAAAAAAAAAATTATAATAAAAATTCCTTAAGAAATTGCCCACTAAATATTGCTGTTGTCGGCGATGCATTAATGAATTAAAAATGATTTCATCGATCTAATTGCAGTTGGGTAATATCATGGATTTTATGTCATTTAACCACAGGGTGAAATGGAATATAAGGTGGCATCCCTACTCGAGATGACAGTTCTTGGCGATATTTTGAAAATTTGAATACTGATGAATTAAATTTTGTTTTTTTTCTATTAAGCTTAATTGCGTCTTCTTTTTAATTCTGTCCTGCATGTAAATAGAATGGCTACAATAAAAGCTCTTTATTTTTATATTTTTCCGTCAGTCCTCTCAACACTATCTCTTCCTTTTATATTTCCGGTCTGATTAGAAGGAGTGATTTTTTGCAACTTTCTTTTTGGCAACACTGTTTGTAACACAGCAGATGTTTCCGTCTAACACGTTGCTGTTAAACAAGTTCCGTTTGGTCTATAATTTAACCATGAATTTACTTACAAACGAAAAATAATTGCAGATCATGGAATTTTATTTTTAAAATTCATGCTCTCTTAATGAAGTTCATCGAGCAGTTTTGATTTCCGGTTGAGCGGATACGTGACCGTTAAAAATTGTCGTATTTGGTATGAAGAGCAAATCAGAAGCATTGCATTCGCACCTTTTCAAAGACAACGAAGGTAGCGAAAATAGCTATAAAGTTTTTGCCGAAAATTCCAAAACTGGACTTGGTTGACATATGTTTTCAACAATACGCTACAATAACCCCATTGAGGGGCAAACCGTTTGTATCAGGTCTAAGTCCGGTCGACTGGAACGCCTTTCTACTAAAAGGATTTCTGAAAGGAATATTGTTCAGTGCGTGGGAATTGGTAAGACCTAAAGCTCTTAAAAAATCACCCTTTACATTGGAAAAGTATGACTCATACCCTGAGTGTCAGTCTAAGAAAAAAATAAATAAATAAAATAAACAACAGCCGAAGGAATTTGGACATTTGCTGATAGCTTCCCATCCCAAGGATTTCTGAAAAGGATATGCTAATGCATGGGCTTTGGTAAGACCGATCGAAACACGAGAGATGAGGAATTCAGTTCGATTCGGTTTTGTAGTACACCAGGATACTGTCAATGAAAAACAGAGTATTAGGTCGCTTCAGCTCTTCAGCACATTTGCTGATCGGGCAAAGTTTATGACTTGTACTCTGTGGAAAACTTGGATATGACTTTTGAAGGTTCCATTCCAGAGGATGGTTAGAACGTGTTTCCTGAATATGGAATACGTTCAGATTACATTGGATTTATAGGTTCTCCCAACATGAAGGCGCTGCTTTTATTAAAGGCAGCTGAATAATTAAAAATCTTTCGAGGAAATGATTTATTAGTCGAAGAGACCGACACCCTAAAACTTTGTCAATGTCTCCATACAATTTCAAAGAATTTATTAGTTTAGCTTGTCCTCATAACATCTGCGGTCTTTTAAAATTCAGCGATCAAAATGTGTAAGAGAATAATTAAAAAAATCATTTTCAAACTTCCGTTTCAAATAAACTTGTCCTGAATTTTCTGCTTAAAGTCGTTGGGAAAAAGGATTAACTTTGAGATTTGGTTCTTTGGCCAAAAATCTATTGTTAGTTAAATATGGCAAACAACACACATACCTGCCTGATTGCAATTTGGCGGCTTAAAGAACAAGCCTGGCTTCAAGGGTTGCTCCTCCTCGTCATGTACTTCGATCATTAGCCAGCCAACAAGAATAGGTGAACGATTTTGTTGAGTTTGTTGCAGCTGCTTGGCAGTCTCCTCCCAAATATAAATGGCACGTTTTATATCGATTTCCACCCATCCAGTTTGGGAAACATTCATCATGACCGTGTTGCAAATGCGCTTCTTGCGTTCTACAATTTTTTTTCAATCGAATAAAAATAGGCAAAAGAAAGCAGCAGCAGGCAAGGAAGCGTGAAAAAGAAGGGGTACAGAGAGCAGAATAGAACGGAAAAAGCAATTGAGCGAAATTAAAATCTTCTCTCTTCTGCAAATCATATTTACCATACACACCACGTTTGTTACGACGCATTTGCTGGACAATCGAAACAGTAACGCGGATCTGGGCATCCATATTTGGTTCAGCACATCTTTTAAGTTTTGTACTCTCGTCCTCGGACGTTTCATCGTTGCTGACTTTAGTTGCATCTTCCTGTTTGACGCCTTCAGGGTTCTTTTGTTCGTTAGTGTTGTTGGGATTGACTTTGTACAATCTCAGTATGGCCGAGTCCAAATTTAGGTCCTTCCTCTGCTCGAATAAGGTTTGGGAAAACTGTATGGTTATATTGTTGTCCTGTAGCCAAGAAGACTCTGTGGTTTCGGAGTTACAGGTGGGATAAGCAGCCATTTCATGCAGGGGATGTTGTTCTTGATTCTCCTCGGAATTGACATTTTGTATGGCGTTACTAATGCGATTTCTAATATCGTTGATTCTGAAAGGTTTGAAAGTGTGAACATTAGTTTTGTCTGAAACAGGTGGAGGAAATATTTATTTTTAAATTGACACTTTATTAGAATAAATTACTCAAAATTTAAATGAAAAGCTACACTTTTTTATACAAAATTATACTTCTTTATAAGTATCTACACTTTATTGTAAAAAGTTACACTTTTTTATATAAAAAGTTGCACTATTTTATATAAAAAGTTGCACTATTTTCATGAAAAGTTTCACTGTAGTAATTCTTATGGAAAGTTGCACTCTTCTTGAAAAGTTGCACTTCTTATGAAAAGTTGCACTTCTTATGAAAAGTTGCGCCTTTTTATGAAAAGTTGCGCCTTTTTATGAAAAGTTGCGCCTTTTTATGAAAAGTTGCGCCTTTTTATGAGAAGTTGCGTCTTTTAAAAATAAAAAAGTTGCACTTTTTAATAAAAAGCTGCACTTTTGAATAAAAAGTTGCACTTTTTAATAAAACGTTGCACTTTTTAATAAAAAGTTGCACTTTTGAATAAAGAGTTGCACTTTTGAATAAAAAGTTGCACTTTTGAATAAAAAGTTGCACTTTTTAAAAAAAAAATTGTACTTGTTAATAAAAAGTTGCACTTTTTAATAAAACGTTGCACTTTTTTATAAAAAGTTTTACTTTTTAATAAGAAGTTGCACTTTTCAATAAAACGTTGTACTTTTTAATAAACATTTGCACTTTTTATAAAATATATATAAATACCTTTTAATTATTTGTAGTTTTATAATAAACAGTTACATATATCGAATAAAACTAAATAGAACGTTAGTTTTTGGTGAAAAGTTACATTTTTCTATAACAAGTTTCAATAAAAATACATTAATGAAAATTTGCACTTTTTAATAAAAAGCTATATTTGATTTTTAAAAAGCTGTTCTTATTTTTATAAAACCATATACTCTTTCAATGAAAGTGCAGTTGATAATAGAAAGTTGCACCTTTTGATAAATGTTACATCTTTTTATAAAATGTTACATTTTCAAATTATATTGCAGTAAAAGTATTGAAGTGAATAGTAATTCATTCCAGTAGATTGCATATGACTGTTTAACTTTTCAGAAGATGGTTGTTTTTTGTAATTTGGCATTCTCATTCAACTTCAAATCCAAAAGAATTGCATCCGTTAATACTTAAACAGCAAATAAGATTTCTTAGGTTGATATTGGAACAGTGTCAGGTGCTTTAATGGAAAAAGATATTCAGTTTGATCTTCAACTGTACGATCATAGTTACCCACATCTTCTTTCTGCTAAAACCAACGTGAATATATTTAGAAATCAAGAACATTTTAAACGTTTCGCATGTTTTAATAAAAATTTGCGCTTACATGACCTCACTAATTCTAATAATCATACATAAATAATAATAAACGCGGGTACATTAACAATAACACATCCACTATTCCCTTTTGTAGAATAACCACAAAAACAAAATTTGATTTCTTACTCTGGAAGCCAAGACTAATAATAACCAAAATAAAAAAAGCCTAGAAAAATATATTCGTGCAGGTAAAAATAAACTGCCTCTTGAGCAGCAGACAGGAAACATGATTTAATGTCAGTTTACTTGTAACCGTGTGTAGTCAACACAACGAACAAGATAAAACAAGTAATCAACAACTGCTACTGCTGCCAGCATATAGAAACAGCAGCCAAGAGCCAGACATATAGACAAAAAGCAAGAAAAAAAACAGTCAGCATGCCCACCGGTTCAAAAGGTATGCAATCGTGTGCGCATGATCAGAGGGCTCGTCTAGGCCACATGCACCAGACTGTTAAAAGTACATATTTTTTTTCTTTTTTCATTACTCATGGTAGCGATGCTGCTGTACATGATGATAATGACATGTTGTAAACTTTACAGTTTTTATTACCTCCATCCACGTTTGTCTTGTGTCTGGAAAAGTGTCTGGTCTGCTTTTTGTCTCTATTCTTGTCTGGTCATGTAGAGAATTTTTTTTTATATATTGTCTTTGGTTTCAATTAATTGCAGCTTGTAAAGGTTGTTGTATGCAAAGAAAACGCTTAAAGTTGAAATGGATACGGAGATAGCCAACGTATTCAATGAGTCAACGTAAATGGCCGCTTTGTTAGTTGCAAAATGCTGTCGTGGAAATGATTTTTTCACAATTCGAATCAAAATCTTTGATGCATATATTCTGCTTGGAGCTTTTGTGCAGTTCTTAAGGAATCGGAAAAGGTTTATATTTTCCTTCAGAAATCGGTTAAATGTTAACAGGATTCAATACCATATTAAATTTCATTTTGATGAATAATTTGAAAAGTATTTTTAGTTTAGAAAGACATGATGAAGATTCTAAAACTCAAGGGAAAGTCAACATCAGTTTTAAATATATAACTTTTACAGCAGAGCAGAACAGCTATTTTCGAAAGCCGCTACACCAGCAAGAACATCATAATGAACACAACTAAACGATTTTCGAATATTTTTACTCCTTTTTGACAGCTGATTTTATTTTACAATAAACTTTTTCATCATAATTATTTAAGGGCTAACGAATCTGTTTTCTTAAATACGCCTTTTTTTAAACTGTCCAGTTTTAACTATTCCTGGACTAGATTTATGTTTATGTGTCTACAGTTTTTTTTTTTTAAATTATTATATTACCAATTGCTACTTATTGTTCTTGTTTTACTATAGTTTACTATAACTAATTTCGAAAATACGAGAAACATTCATAATTATTCATTGAGGCAAATTGCATTCATCTTTTATTCATTCATTACAATCGAAACACTAACACATACATGAAGAGTAAAAGCACGAAATTTGGTTTGTTCATGCGGGGATCAACTTTAAAATTTATTCAAATTTATGTGTGAGTTTATTGGACAAATTTCGGAACATTATCCAAATTTGTTATTGTACAGAAATGGAAAGCTACCGGCAGCATAGACGCATATCAATCTTGTGAGCCCAAGGCCTCTTACGGGTTGGGAAGGATAACATCCTGGTAGAAAAGTCGGCTTGGCTGGTACGAGGCAAGTCTAGACGTTGCTGGCACGTTGATATCTGTGGTCATTTTATATTGAAAATATCCTTTGTGGAGAGGTAACCTAGTGGATTCACAGATGTACAGGAGGAGGATGAAGTTACGGTGCGTGTCCTTCACTCTTTGTTTCTGGTTTCGGATGACAAGAGGATGGGCGATGACTGTATTGATACTCATTAGGAGTCTCAAGCAATATTGTGATTGACGCAAAGAATCTATTTGGTGTCGCAGTGGGAGTCCTTGGACTTGATCTGTTTACTGTTTAAAACATACAAAAGAGAATACCTGGGGTCAGAAGGATCCAAATCTATTTAATACAAAACAAATTTGCAAATATTTGTATTGGATACGGCAGCTGGAATAAAATTTAGCTCCTGCGCTAATTATGTCTAGTGTGGCTTGGGAACGGTGGTTCTTAAATGACTGCAAAAGCTTCATGAGAATGTTCGCTTGCACCAACTTTACAGAGGAGGATGACTTGTGGAAACCTGATCGATCATGTCTTTTTTTAATGGTTGTATAATCAATACTCAGCGTGAAAAGGAAGATGGAAAGCATTTATGTACACCTGAATATGTCGAGGTTCCACGGTAAGTTTATTTATATAAATAAACTATAAATGAAATAAATGAAATGATAATGGGATAATGGATCGTTTGTTTGAGGGTGCCGTAAAAGAATCGAATTAATGTGCCTAAAAGTTGACCTTTAAGCGGCGATCAACTTTTTCACTGAGGTCAAATATTTGTTGAAATTCAAATGATATTTTATTAGAAAAGAATTGGATTTGTTATGATCCGTGTCCTTCTCCTTTTGTCTGCCTGTTTTGAAAACAATTTTTTACACGAATAATGTTTCCTCTCCTGTGGAAGGGACTTCAAAGTCTGCCCTTCAAAATAGGTAATCGCCGTCTAATGTGTGTGCATGTGTTTGTGTGAGTGTGATCTACAAATTATGAATAAGCTGAGATTTTTTATAAATGTGTGCGGATGGTTGTGAGTAACAGAGTTTTTATAATGAAGTGTTTGTTCTTTTTTCGCTGCTGTTTGTTTGTTCTCTTTTCAAATCCTAAATAATAATGAAGTAAAATTAAGTATGTGGAAAATATGGTTTAAAGGCTACTTAGGTTAACTGCTTGTAATCAGCACACGAACGCACACACACACACACACCCACACACACATACTGAAGCATAAACTTTAATTCAGTGCACAGTAGTACTGCAAATATTGTTTAAGTATGACTGACGTTCTTGTTTGTTGGTTGGTGGGCTTTTTTGATGTTGTTTTCTCGTTTTGTCTCGACTCGAGAGAATGTTGAATGTTTAAATAGCAGAAATAGAGAAGTTTGTAAAAAAATGCAACAACAAACACAACAGTAGCAACAGCCGGCTAGACAGTGTCTAGCCGCGTTTTGTATGCCACAATACAAAAACAAAACAAAAACAATTTATTATGTGAACTACACCTTACAATTGGTGCTAAATGTGAGTGTGTGTGTGTGTGTATTTGTGTGGAGAATGCACATACAAATACAGTCACAGCCACATATTAACACACACATGCACTTAAACACTTACCAACAAATTGAGATGCAGTCACATTTTTTGCTTTGGTAGCTGCAGACACAATAGAACCAACAAAATGCAACAGACCAGACCAGACACACTAGAGTCAGAGACTAAATACTCGCATAAATGTAAAACACAAAGCAAAAACGACATATGACGCCTTCAACACCGCCAACGTCTGACATTTCAAAGAAAATCGTTTAAATATGAAACTAAATCTTAACCAAAAATGAATAATAAAGTCTAAAGAAAATGCCACTTTTATTTGTTAAGACCGCAAAGTCGTATAATATGATAAATATTTAATTACTTATCTGTGATCAAGTTTTAGAAATGCAGGGCAACCCAAAAATCTTGGATCGTTAGAGTTCTTTCCGCAACGATTATTTTATAAATAAATAAATAAATAAATATATATATATATATATATATATATATATATATATTAAAAAGAAGGCGCGAAGAGAGAGGAATTAGGTTGTTATTAATTTAGTTCTACGGCGCGTGTTTTTCTACGCTACCGGAGGCGGGGTTTTATAATTCACGTGATGGTTTCAAAACATTTCGGCATTAATTAATACAATCACGTGCCAATGCAGATCAGCTGTGATCAAGTTTTTTATTAGTATCCGCTGTACCGACTCGCCCAAAACTCGTATTCTGCTACCCGCAGCATTCGATATTTTGCTCAAACAAATTTCATGCTGTTGTATGAATGCCTTCAGTATTATTAAGGCTTCAATTATTAAGGCTTTTGACAATTAATACATGTAATTTAAATCAACAGGTGCAACGCCCTAAACGCTTATACGCCAGCAGTCAGCCGACTGCAGGATGCTTAAAATAGAATACATTTGCGTAAATGAGAATAGTTATTTTGATGACAACAACTGCTGGTAGCCTTTTAGTCGAAATAAAAAAATTTATATTTTTGTGCCCGACTATGAACGGATCCAGTGTTGCCAACACAATAAAAATAAATCCATTAAATGTGAACTTAAATGTGAATTTATAAGCAAAGAAAATTATTCGCTTTAAGTATATTTTAATAGAGAATTTATAATTTTTATTAATAGATAATTTTAAAATTTAAATATACAAAAGCGGCAACAGTGGTTCAGCTACACAACAAACAACTATAATCACTAGTACTTTGGCGCTGTCGTTTCTAAAATAATTTAGAAGCTCACTACACAGCGGCAATTATTGCTATTTGTAGTCATTTTAAAAATAATTCAGCAGCTGACTATACGGCGCCAATTATAGCCAACAGCATTTGTAGTCCATATCTTTCATCTTTATTGTGTTTTATATACCGAATGTTATTAGCGCGCTATTTGTTGCCATTGCAGTCGGTAGCCTGCTGCGGTGATTGTGTTCAAAGCATCACTATTGGTGTCATTTCGAAAATAATTCAGCAGCTGACTGCACGACGCCAATTATAGCCAACACCATTTTTGGTCGTGTAGTCTTCCGTAGCGTAAAAGCAGTCGTTATTTCTCATCTATATTGTGTTTCATACATCGAATTCACACAACGAATTTTTACCAAAGAATATGTCCCACGTGCCACTTGTGTTCCTCGCATACGGATAAATTTATATTACCCCCGAATCCGCTCAATCATTTCGCTTCTTTGGCTCCTTGGCGTAGTGTGAACCAGACAATGCTGAGATGCTATTCCTTAACTTATCCTACAAATTCCATGCGTTTAAAGCGAAATTAAAATGCTTTTGAATGTCATCAGACTAAATTAATTGAACAGTCTGAAATGTTTATTATTTTTAAGACTGCACGTGTGCACTAAATTCAATAAAAAAAATCATCATTCAAAATGTTATTGGATTAGATGAGTGGTTTTGTGTCACTGTTTGTTGTAGGAATTTCAAATTTATATTAAGACTCGACTCGTATTTCAGTTTGTGCATACTTGCGACGACAGCGCAGCTTCAAAAATAAATAAAATAATTCAAGTTCTTGTTTTTTTCTATCTAATAATTTTGTTTTCATTCATTAAAACGTTTTTGAGTTCAATTTGAATGAATTAGAAAAAAAATGACAGGCATACCGCTGGCAAGGAATTCTAACAGACAGATGGAAAGACGACTGCTGCTGATTGCAGGTAAAAGAATTCGCATAATTTAAATATTTTTGCATTTATTTCCAACGGCCGGCCCCAACGACAGGGTAGGAAGCAGCAAACATTTAATAATTTCAAGATCATTAAACAAATGTCGCAGACAGTCTTTTTTATTTTATTTCGCAGACAGTCTCTTTTTTTTATTTTTGTCGTTCACTCATTCATCTACTTGCGTCGTCTAGCATTAGTTTTTTATCCGCTTCATGTGTCGCTCAAGCTGGATATTTAAGCTTAAAGCATTCAAAGTCTACGTCTATGTCTACTTCTAATATCATGCTTGTGGTATTTGCAGCATCAGACAGACGTGCCTGTCACGATCGATGCAATCAATGGATTTTGTGCTGCGGCTGTTTGTTCCTGCTTGGCAACATGTGCTTCTGTCGGGGCATTTTTAAACAGCTTGGAAACATGAGTGCAGTGAATTTATTTATAGACAACATTGATCTCATTTGAATTCTTAGCGCCCATTCGAGGTTAAGATTTAACAAATTAAATGAATGGGTTTTAGTTTTAGTTTTTCTTTTAATTATCGCTGAATCGCCACGAGCAAATTCATTCTGATTAAAACTGAAGAACGTTAGACAAATGATCAGCATGGCAAGCGCCACAGATAAGACACATTGTGAGGCATGGACGAAAATGAGGGCTGGCTTAAGTCAAGAGAGATTATGCATACAAGCCAACTGAAAGGTGGCCCAACGATGTTGGTTTTAACGTTATTTTGTTTGTTCAATTTGGTTTGACGTTTCTTTGGACTTCTTGTGGTCACAAATTGAGGATATTGGCCTGGACCATATGTGCTATTAACACGATGCTGCCACTTGCCACACAGCCAATGAAACAATGGCTCTTTTGTTAGAAAAATGCAATAGGTGGACTATCGCTCGTGGTGGCCTCCGCGATCATATGATTTGAAAATTTGGACTTTTTTCTTTGGGGACATTTAAAAGGAGAAGTGGATGTCAGCAAGTTAAGAGTAATTAAAGAGCTAAAGGATGAGATAATTTGGCATATTAAAGAGTCATTGAATGTATGGACCATCGGATGGAGGTACACTACCGAAGCATTTGGCCTATATTTTGTTTCACACATAATTTTCGCAGATCCTTCTGTCATAATAAATTACAAAACTTTTTGTTTCATTTACAATTAATATCGTGAATTGTGGTTGGACCTGCCAGTAGCTCTTCTAGTCGGAGTCATGATGGAACGCTGTAAACGTTCATATATTAGATCTTAGACTTTCCCCACGATGGCTGTTGTAAAAAATTATTTGACCAAGAAGAAGCGGAGTCAGTGCAGTCTTTATGACTGCCCGGCTTTGTAAGAACGAAAAATTCGTTTCCTGAGAGATTTGGACTGTCTCAGGGATGCACCACTGCCTGCCCTAGTGGGCTGTCTGCAAAGTTCTGGGTAGTTCTTAGAAAATAATATACCAGGATGGCGATGGCTATAGTCCTCTGGGCATCCGACTAGTTTTCTCGTTAATTTGCGAGGAGCTTTTTTAACCAAACCTATTTTTGAGCTCAAAAGCTCAAATTTCTGAAGATATATTTCATACTTTAATGTTGTATTACGACGTTATGTTGACTGCAGTGCCATTTGCCGCTATGGAGTCATAACTCAGATATTGAAAAATTTGAAAAATATTTCCTTAGACATTCTGCGGCTTATCTTTATCCTTGTAAATTCTACGAACAAAAATACCTCTCTGGTCTATAGTGCTTTCAATGGAAATTGAAATTCTTGGAACGCTCTTTTCTCAGTTCTTGAGTTATGACTCTATTGCATCAACGGCCCGGTTTGCTAAAATAACATTATCTTCATATGAAAAATGTGTAAAACTCTGTTGCCAAGGGCTTAACATATTTGCCATCGTTGTCGTGGTGGTTCCATGTTGATGTATATTTTATGCAAAATTCACTGCAACATTGTAGTCGAAATTGAATTCAACAATTTGCGATCAAATGACTGATAGTCGACTCTTTCCATTTATCACAGAGTCGCAATTGTTTTTCATGTGATTTATGTTTTTTTTAATGAAGATTACAGTGGATAGCAAAAATTTAGCGCACTTTTAGCAGAGTTATCAGAAAGAGTACGGGAAATTTTAGAATTCTTTTTTCATTTAAAATTGCACGAATTATTTGGCCTTTGAAGTTTTATGCTTAAGAAGAGATATTAATTGTGTCGCTGGTGGATCTTAACAAAGTGTGTGACACAAGTCGTGTGTGTCAAAGATTCATAAGGAAACAGACTGTTGTCTGATGTGTTTTCATACAACAGTCTGTTCGGCATGCATTAGCGTGTTTGTCTGTATGTGTGTTTGTGAGTTTGTAATGTGTGTGTGTGTGTGTGTGTCTCTACATGCATCATGCAAAACTAATTTGTTTTGTCAACAATTTCATACTCAAGTTAACAAACAAAATGTTGTTTGCTACCAACTACAGCTCTTGGTCTCGACAGACAGACAGACGAACAATAAATACATGTGCACGTACATTTGTACGGTTGTATATTTAACTGACTGAATGATCTGTTAATATCGCAAATGCCAGACTGGCTGACATGTATTGATATTTTTGCTGTTGTTTTATTTGAGTTGCGGTTGAGTTTAGAACATGTCTGGTTCAGCTGACTGTCTTGCTGTTTTATTTCTTTGGCTGCGCTGTCTTTTAGCAAAAAAAAAAAAAAAGAAAAAAAAAGGTGCCAGACAGTGAAATGTGTGGTTAATTTTGTATAAATAAGAAACTTAATTGATCATAACCATACGAACTTCTTTTGCTGAATTTATTATCTAGACTGGAAGGCAATATATTTTCATACTTAAGGTATTCCATTCATACCATTTTAAGTGCAAATTAATGTTGCATATTCATGCTGGCTTTTCTTTCGATATGCATTTTTGTTGCTCGTTTTTTAGCTATTAAATTGTCTGGAACTATAAGAATGTATGTTAGATTAGCCATATACTAGATTAAAGTGTGCACCCTTCATTGTTCGTAATTAGCTGGTCATTGTATTTGTAATATTATTGTTTTTAGAATACAAAATCAGTTTTGGATATCTTTAGCCAAAGCTAAAACTAGTTTAGATTAGAGGAATTGTCTCGGACTAAACACAGAGGTCATTAGGACCATTGTGATGCCCAAAGGACTACCGTCTCCACTATTTTACGAAGTACCGGTATTGCAGTTGCTAAGAACTGGGCAGCACTTTTCACAAATACCATAGACTGTCCAAGTTTTTTAAGAAGCAATAGCTTAGATATCCAGGGCTGTCCTGCTAAAGACCAGGGTGGCCCAAGAGAACATATTGAACTGACTATTTAGTTTCTTGCCCAAAGAAACTTTAGTGAAAGAGTAAAAGTTAAAGCTTCCCTTCTATCGCAGAGTGTCTTGTAATGTTCCCCATCTGGAGTGAAAGTGTTTTCTTGCAACTCATAGAAGCTGCAGGGTCCAACTTCTGTTAAGAAACGCTGCTGTCGGCTGAAGTATTTCATACGTAGACTGCGCAGCCAAGGGTTTCAAGTTCATTCATGAATAAACCCTCCGATCTGTGTTATGGTTGCGTTAGTTGTCAGTCTATTTCAATAACGAATCTTGTCCGACATTATCATGTACAAAAGAATGATTTCTTCCGTACGATAGTAAAACTTTGCCGGCGTAATAAAGAATAGAATGACCCCACAAATTTTCTAACTTCTCATCTCACTTCATTTGTCCCTCAACATTTATCCCCTCCTTTCATACTTCCGTGTTAAGGGTAGTGCTGTTGGCTGAAGTAGTAAGACGCAAGACTACGATGCCTTAACTCCAGAGCTCGACTCCGCACTCAGTCATGAATATGGTGTCGAATTTTTCCGACCTGCATTAGTGTACGATTGTATGAATTGTTGCCGGCTTGTCTCAATGATGAAAACATTACACTGGTCACTGAACGTTACCGACAGCGATTAACACCGTCATGTACTAAATACCACAATACAGCTCCCTTTCTTCGTTGGTACCTGCAGCAAAAATATTCAACGGCGAAGTAAAAAACTAAAAACAGCTGCAATGAAATTATATATCCTCTAATCTGTCTTCATCTGTCCTCTTAACACTATGCCCTCCTTTTCCAGTTCCAGCGCAATGCACTGCATATGTAGCGGCCTTCCTCTGATTGCTAGTCCTGCTCATAAAAAATGTATTGCATGAATAGAGTTCATAACCAGAAAGGCGTTCCAAGTAAAATAATGCAACCCATTACAGGGAATAGAATAAATACTTTGCAAATTGTAAATAAAATCCATCAGAGTGTAGCGGCTTTCGAAAACAGCTGTTCTGTTCTGCTATGCAAATTGAATATATAAAACCTGCTGTTGACTTTCCCTTGTGCTTTGGACTATTTGATATTCCATGTATTTTCTGAATTTGAAACACTTTTCGAACAATTAATCTAATAAAATTAAAATTTCAAATAATTATTTTCATTGGAGCCATCAAACACACGATTGAGCTTGTGAACTGAATAATTCAGCTATTAATCAATCATACTATAAATACATGACAAGAAATTGCTTAAATAACTTATGTTATGAAATTCATGACATCACCTGAAATCCATAATGACGTAACTGGCAAAATTTCAAAATATATTGATTGCGATGAATGATGCTGATATAATAGAAGTAAATATTTTTAAAATCTAAGCCCCATATTCATAAAAATAGAACATGTGTTTGAAATCTACTTTAAGAACATTTTGTAACAAAAATTTTGAATAAAATTCATATTGAATTCATTTAAAATTTTATGGACAGTAAGTAAATAATTAGCACCCACTGCTTTGTAATTTTTAACAAAACGACTGCTCCTTAAAACTATTATTATTAACAATAATTGGGGCTTGCTCCTGTATTCTAATGACCTGCAAATTGTTTGCCTAATTTAATATTAAATTCTGTTTGCAAAAACTTTAAAATGTAAAACTCTAATGAAATGCAGTCTGGTATGTATCTTAAGAATTTGAAAACTTAAATTTTTCCTTGCAAGTTTACAGAAAAATAAATGTCTTTAAACTAAAACAGTCACTAACACCGATTCCCAAATGGCCGGCAGGCATGCAAAGTGTATGTTTAAACGACGAAAGACATGTAAGAAAAGTGTATGACTACAAACGATTATGATTCTCATTTTAACCAATTGACCAATAACTGCAGACAGCGTAACAACAGCGTAACAACAGCAGCAACAGAACAGCGGCAACAAATACTATTAACACACATACAATAATGGCTTCATGCACAACACATGTTTGGCCTAGGATGTGTGCGCGTGCGAGTGTGTGTGTGCGCCTCGCATGTAGAGTTTGTAATGGTGTAAGTGATTGGTTTTGTGTTTACAAAAAAAGTGTATAAAACTTTTGCATAGCAACGACCTACAAAAAGTTCATTAACGGAGAGATACCTAGACATGTCCCAGACACTAAGCAGACAGATAAACACACACACTCACACATACACATCCATACACAAGCGCCCTCACGCACTTACACACATTTCTACTGCCCATTTAAGTGAGTTGAGTGATAGAGAGACAAAACAAACGTTGGCTGCACTCACATTTACGTCTGCATTTATACGGTCATGTTTCATACACCATTTCGCTTTAAGTCCAGGTGAGGGATATGAAAAACGTTTTACATTTTGCACTTCCAAGTACAATAAATAATCTGAGAAGAATGACAGATATCGTGAAGGCAACTGGTTCCTTTCGTTGTGGGGTATTCGATATTTCCTGTTTAATTAACGACGAATTAGGATTCACCATAAAATAACTTCAGAAAAAAATCCCGAAAACGGTTGACCCTAACGGCCGTGTCTGCAACTTCTCGCAAATTTAACGTAACATAGTTGGTTGTATTTCCAGCTCAAAACTTTAATGAGATTTCGATAAAACACTATTACTTTATTTTTCAAAACTGTAACTTTCAGACTATAACTTTCGGATCAATTAAGCGGTTCTCTTGTGATTGATCTACTTTTTCGAGTCCTATAAAAGAATCGAAACCACTAATTATTCCCATTAATAATTTCGGAGTTAAAAATTTATGTTTTAAATAAGGGGTTTTAACCCTGTCGATGTCAAGAGCTGATTAGTCTGTGAAAGGGAGCGTTAAAAAGATTTAAAAACGAATTAAAAACATTTGAAATTTCTTTATTAACTTATTTTTGATAAGAGTTTTCGAAATCAAACGGTCTTAATCGGTTTAAATTCTTAGGACAGTTAATTTTGATAGAACTCTATTGTAATTTGCGGTGATTTATCTACTTTTTCGAGTCATATAACAGAATTGAAAGCCCTAATTGATCCGATAAATAATTTCGGAATTAAAAAAATACTTTTTCAAATTAATTTCTTTGTACTTCATAATTAATTTTTTTCTATTTCTTGAAATTTAACAGCCTTAAAATCCAAATTTGATGGGGCGTCAATAGTTTAGCTTGATTTGCTCAAACCGTTTGAAAGTTATAAGCGGCCGCTTTCAGTTAATTGGTAAGACATTTTGTTTTCTTCCTCTTGAAGAATATATGAATGCGACAATTAATAAGAATTGCATCAGGCGGTTTCACAGGTTTCAAATGTTCTAGGAAGCTTTTTATTAAACTATTATGTAATTCTCGTTTAGTAGTTGCCTTTTGAAATTATTACTTTTCTTTAAATCAACGATTAATTCCAGGGACGATCTGCAGCTGGAATTGGTTAGATTAACCAAATATTTTTTATTTGTTAACAGATAATTTACAACTAGAATTGCTTTGATTAGCCTATAACTTTTTTGTGTGCATGAGTTCATCAAAACAACTGCAAACTAAATGTTTCAAATATATTTTTGCAGACAGATAATGAACAACGTTGCACTTAATTCTATTCCATTAATTCTATTTATTTTGCAAACTGGGAAAATTATTTGTTGTACGTGTATTTTTCGTGTGGCCACAGTTCAGGGATTGAATTTTCTAAATTAAGAAAACTTCAATCGAATGAATTATTAACTTTTAATTATTTTGAAACAAAAATATGGCTGCTATAGCATGGACGTTTCTTAAAGGTCGTATTCGTCATTGAAACAGGCCTACAACAATTAACGCAACCATGCATTGAATTACGGGCAAATCACCGCATACGATATCGATTGAAATTTCAATACAATTCAAATGAAAATCGAGTACTATCAGTTCGGAAAAATTCGATGCCATATTGATGACTGAGTAGGAAGTCAAATCTGGGATCTTAAGTTTCATAGTCTGGTTGGTAACTACTGAAGCCAACAGCATCCCCTTCTCTTTCTAACAGGAACTAAAAATATTATACAGATAAATTTGAACATAAATATAAATACGTATTTATGTATATGTAGTATATGGGTGTTTCCACGAAAGATATTGTTGTTTTTTTTTTTTTGATATCAAATAAATCCAAAACGCTCCTTTAGCAATTTCAATGCCAAATAAATGGTAATAAATATTTATTTTGTGCTTGACTACATAAATTTCTCTTTTAAAGCACATATCCTTCGTCATTTTTGATGAATGATAAGATATTTAAAAGTGTACAACAAAAACATGTATAGCGAAAATTAACTTGAAATTTTAGTATGCGTTCGGGCAAGAACCGCTAAGGCAGCCATATGTCCAAAAGTCATTTTCAAATCTTTATGAGATTAATTGATCTCACGAATACAGAATTTTTTTTTTTTTGGAAAAGAATGAAAAATTTGAGCTTGGCTTGAGCTGCCAATGAAAATTGGAAAAACGTTCACATATACTTAAGTATAAAATTCAAACCAAAAAAGTTTGACTTAATGTATAATGGGACAAAAAATTCAGAAAAATGGGACATGAAGAAAATAATCAAATGGTAACACAGGTATCATAACACACAAGTGTTAACATCAGGTTGATACAGTTCTCGGATTGTTTTTCACAATAAAATTTGTGTAAATAGAAAACTGTTACCACATTCAACTAAGCCACCTAAACAGTGGTGATAAACACAATATGCACATGAGCACTGAAGATGAAAGTGTAGCGACTTTCGAAAACAGCTGTTCTGCTCTGCTGTGTAAGTTGAATAAAACTGATGTTGACTTCCTTTGTGCCTAGGAATATTTATCATCATGTCTTTCTGAGATTTTAACTAAGTTAGAACAATTAGCCTATAAAAATATTAATATGGAAAAAATTTTATATCTTTACAATTTGCGATTCTATCAGAATTAAAAGAACCATTCCTAAAAAAATTACACCACATAATTGCAACTTTTAACAACTTGACAGAACGAATAAAAACAAACAAAAAATTAATTGAGTTATAATAGCAAAAAAATTAAAGAAATATAATAATAAAAATAGAAGAATATTATAACAGCAACAACAACAACAACAATAATAATAATAATAATAATAATAATAATAATAATAATAATAATAATAATAATAATAATAATAACAATAATAACAATAATAATAATAATAATAATAATAATAATAATAATAATAATAATGATAATAATAATGATAATAGTAATAATGATAATAATAATAATAATAACAATAATAATAATAAAATTAATTAAATAAATAAAAAGTATTAAAGAACGCAAATTGAAAACCTTCTTGATGAATTGGCGGCTCTTGATTTTTGTAATAAAAAAAATTACTCAAGCCAAGAAATAGAATGATTTAATTAAAAAAATAATCGCATTGATACAACTACTTAGTGAATTAATTAAAACATTAATTGATGTCACAAATTAAACATTTTTTTACGTCAATTAATACTATTTTTTATGGAAAAAAAACGATAAAATATTAAATGATTTTTGTTGTTCTCAAGTTAATAATTTCAAAATGATCACTTTGATATCTCAAAACTACTAACTTGGGAAGGACAGCACAATCAAATTAATATCTGTGTTTGGGTAACCCTTTTGCAAAAAGTCGACTTTTTAAAAATTTTCTCAGAAAAGGTTAACTTTTTGCAAGCACCCTCTTTTTTGGCAGTAATTTCCAAAAATCCGGCATTTTCAGAAGTAGAAAAGCTCATTTTTTGATTTATGAGAAAAATTCTAAAATTGAAAACTTCATTTTCGAAAGAAAATCGAAAAATTTTCTCAGAAAATGCTAAATTTTTCAAACCCACATTTTATTTGTATGAAATTGAAATGTAAGATTTTTTCTGCAATTTTTACATGTAACCAATTTACACGGGCTGTTCTAGAATTATGCTAATGGTTTGTGAAAAAAAAACAACACACAAATTTTAAACAATGAATTCGTAATTAATTTGCTTAAAATCATGTTGGCATCAATTCGTTGTTGTTCTTCATCGTCAATATTAAGAAAATGGTGATTGGCATTAGCCGGCTACAAGAGATACTTCCCCATTTTAAATATAAAAAAATTCTTATATATTCGGTTACTATGCTGAACTGTTGCGTTTAAAATGTATTTTAATTTGTGTATTTCTTAAATTATTAAATACATTTTTCTCTTGACTAGCGAACGGATTTGTTTAGCCAAAATCAATAATTTTGCTTGCGAATTTTATTATTGTTTGTGCCTGCTTTTCCAATGTTTGTTTATTTAAACGATTTCGTATCAAGGCTATTTTCTTTTGAAATTCGTTTATAATTTAAATAATTGATTGATTTTTACACTCTGTTTGTGTTTGCATTTGTAAAAGAATTGTTTGTTTAAAAAGAGTGCAAACAATTTAAGCTTTTTCATTCTAGATTTCTCTGCTATTCTTTTTTTTTTTTGTTTGTCTTTTTTTGTTGTGGAAGCAGACGAAAGTGAAAAATTAATTAAGTGTAATTTGTTGTGCATTTTATTATTATACAAGATGATTTTTTTTTATAAATTTGCTTGCTCATGTTAAATATCAATTGAAAACATTTTAATTTGATTTTCTTTTCGTTAATGCAGACGGGAGTGATAAATTAATAACGTGCAGTTTGTTAAATATTACAAAATGTGAATCGCTTTTGCTGCTGTTTTTTTTCTTATTAACTGCCAATTGAAAGAGTATCATTTTACTTTTTGGCAACCATTTTGCAAAGCGTGTCACTTTCTAATAGCATAAACCGATGCTGTAACCGTATGCTTGGCACACTGGTTTGCTACGGTTTTTCAAGTGAATTATTCTCAGGTAATTAAAAGCTTTTTGACGAAGTTAATTGTTTAAAGAATTGTCTGTTTTGTAAATTTTCTGTTTGCCTGTGGTGCATGAGTTTTACATGGAATTGAATGTAAAATAGTTTTGCACAATTTCAAGTTTCCAATTTCAATATAAAATGCAGTTTAAGTGAAGTTTTATTTTTATAGAAGACAGGAAAACTAAAATTAGCCGAACTTGGGAAGTGTGTAGCGGAACAACTAAATAAGTTAACAAATACAAAACACTTCATTAAGCAGATAAAACTTAGCGATTGATTTCTGCAAACAAAAAGATCGGGTTAGGCTATGGAAAGAAAAAAGAGATAAAATGTTACACTGTGCAACAGTATCAATTAACTTTATCCTGCCTGGTAATCACTATATATTTTTTATTTTGTATATATATATATATATATATATATATATATATATATTTCCATTCACAATAACAAAGTCGAATTGCTTAAACTTTATAGTTTTTAGAGCTTCTTCTTTGGTCCACGATTGTGGGTAGAGGGCTACGAATGGCCTTTAAGAACTGTCGCGATGGCTAATGGCTCTTTAATGCATTACAAATTAATGAGTAGTACTTCTAGTATTCATCCCTATTGTGAATAACAAGTAAAATTATTATTCCTCTCGAAGGGAAAAATTCTATTGTGAATCTCCTCCCGTACACAATTTTACCTTCTTATCACTTTTCAGTGATTAAAAAAATAAAAAGAGGGAAAAAACTAAAAATTAATGAACTTTTTGTTCAGAAATATATACGCGCAGATAATATTTAAGAACTCTTTAAATATTTGGAAACGGAGCGAAGCTTTAAAAATTATTCCTCTTGAAGGGAAAAACTTTATCATGAATCTCCCGTGAACAATTTTTCTTTCTATAGTTGAAAAAATCGAAATTTAAATAATAAAGGCCCTATTCAAAAAAATATAATATGCTTATATAGAAAACTTGTCTTATAAGCAGTTTATAAGCATGCAATACTTTTTGTGAATAAGAACTTAGAGTGCAAATTTGATTGGAACTCCAGGTTGCTGCGGTAGCTAATTTTTATGTACTAAAATAGATCGACTAATTTATTTTGTTAATTCAACAAAACCAATTAATTACAAGCATTTGCAGTGTACAAAATGTACATCAGTTTGTGCTTCATTAACCGACCTTGAATTTAATATAAATTTTGGAAACTCGAATTATGCAAAGAAGTATTTGATTACATGACCTGTCCTGTCCCCCCAGCAAAAATAAAATTAAAAAATTAAAGGAAAAATTAAAAAATCTTAAGAGAAAAAACCATTCACGATCAGTGGAATTATCCGACCGTATATCTTTAAATATTTTCGTAATTGTAATGGCCTTAAAATAATAATTTAAGAACCTCTTTGTTGCATTGAGATGTGTTTGTACATGTAAGCAATTTCCACCGCTTCGAATAATAAGTTGTCAATAACGGAGTATATGGGCGGCGATGGCATAGTACGCCTTTTTCCGAAACCAAAGAAAGAAATATCGTTGTACTTTTTTATTATACGTATTCAAAACTACCGCGTAGGGCATGATTAATAAGAAGATAAAAAAACAAATTAAATTCATGGTACAATTAATCAAAAAATAATTATTTGTCGTAACAAAATAGCAACGTAAGACTTTTATCTTTATCGTGAATAAAATGTGAAACATTTGCTCCCATAAAATGTTCATTCCCCAGGAAGGGAAATTTGTTAAACGTAAACTTCATGGCAACGTTTATTCCCGCTATCAACTCGCACTGAATGCAAAATATTTAAGAAGAATTCATAAATGGAAAAATAAGTGAAGTAAAAATAAATAATTTAAATTGTCTCTAAAATAACAAATAAATAAATAGAATACTTGTGCTGTAATTTAAATACGCGTATTTTTGTAAAAATATATAAAATTCATAATAACTAAATAGAACTATCGCAGCTGATCGGCTATTTTGCATTCTTCAAAAAAGCACTTCGTTTTGCTTTTTATTAATTAATTTTGAACTAAAAATAGTTTTAAATAATCGAAGTATTTAAAAGAAAATGAAAATTTTTTACATGTTTTAACCAATTCCCCAGATAAAACTGATGACAAAAAATTGCAGAAAATGTTTTTTTCATTTTGTTCAGTCATTTTCTAAAAAAAAAGAAAATAAAACAAAACCTTCATGAATATATTTTATTCCTTAGGAAAAGGGAATGCATTTCAAAGCAAAAATTATATGCGACTACAGTTTTGGGAACATATTTCGCGGAAAAAAATATTCGTTATCAGGTTTGTTCTGAAAATCAAGTGATTTTGAATTGTGTGATTTTGAATTGTTCTTTAAATTATTTTATTAAAAAAACAGAAGAAATCTTACTGCAGTTTCTCTGCTCTACTGCAGATAAGCGGAAAATATTTTTTCTACACAATTTTCATAGCAAAGGGAAATCTAACGTAGTTGTCGCCTTCTTATTTAAAAGAGCCATATCATGTAATGGACAAAGGCTTCTCCCCCTCGGATTGACTTATAACAAGAAAAATGCTCTGTTTTGTAATTCTTTTCAACGTAGTTTTTCCCAGTTGTATCTATAAATATTTCTCGAATTTAATCGATATTTAAATTTAATCGAAATTCTTGTAAATTTTCTGCATTTTCGGTAAATATTATTTTCTTGGGTTCGGTCTTACGGATTTAAAAAGAATATGAAAAAATTTTTGCAAATTTTGGTTATTTTCGAAATGCAAAAAATTTTCAACATATTTTAATGAATTCCAAAACGCGTTTCCATATATAAAAAACATATCATTCCCGTTAAATATTTCTTCTCATATATTTATTCGTTTAATTAAGAAAGGAAAAACTGGACATGATCGCTTAGAAATTACTTCTATTGTGAAATATAAAAGTTGCTCAAGTTCCACTATAAAATCTTTTTCACTGAAACACAATCAAATTTAAATGGACAAACTTACCGAAATTCTCTTATATTATTAAAGTACTGCATGGTCCTGCCATCGGCTTCAGATTCTTTATTGGCAGCATTTATGCCGGCATAAATGCGACTCATTTGAGCCTCGGTCAGGTTAAAGATTTTTAAGACTTGCTGGCGATTGTTACGATCAACGATTTCGGTATGAGTATCGGAGTCATCGAGCAGCACGGAGGCACGTTTCGAGGGCCCAGCATCGACAATCACAAAAGCACTAACACAATAACAAATTAACATAGTAAAATGCCACATTTTGCAAGAAATTTATTTGAATTAAAACTCCAATCAATAACTGATTTTTATTTTCGTAAGTTTTGGCAAGTCTGTTTCTAATTAAAAATTATGTTTTTTTTTTCTTATTTAAGGTCACTTGCTTATGAGCACAATTTGGCTGATGAGTGCTAAAGTTTCAATATTTTCAAAATTATTTATTAGATCACTTGGTTGTTTTTCTACTTCTTAAAATAATTTCGCTTAACAATTTCAATTTTATTCCAGTTCAATCTTCATAGATTCCTTTAGTTTTTAGTTATTTTCAAATGTTTGTTAGTTTTGTCTTCACTGTAAGAACAGCAAGTACGAAGTGATTTGCGCGAGGCACTTTAAAAGACTTAAATAACAAAAAATTTGTTTTTATTCCCATCCATAGATTTTTTTTCATGCCTCTATATTTCGGACTGTAAACGAAAACAGCAAAAAAAAGAACAACAACATCAAAGCGTGCACAGCAAACACACATCAAGCAAACATAACACACACACACACGCACAACAGCCACATGCAAGCACACGAAACTTGCTGACTGTTGTTGCTTTTGGGATTTACTTGGTTAAAATACAAAAGCAAGAAGAAAACTGCCTTCAAATAACATTTCACGTCGTATGCTTTCGTCAACTAACGAGTGTGCTTGATTTAATTAAGAGTGAGTGCGTGTGTGTTTGTGTATAACATGGAAATGTTAAACAAAATTTTCTGTTATTTTTTAAGTGTCCAATTATTTGCCAACTGTTAAAGTTACATCGTATAAATCATATGCAATTTATGTTAACACACCCACACACATACACGCACTCTTCGGTATGCTGATGTGGTTTTTAATGCTATTCAAAAATGTGCGTAAATTTAGTTCTGCTTTCTGATTGGTCGTTGCTGCCAACGTGCATTAGCTGCAAGTGAATGTGTGAATTTCAGTGTGTGTACAATCGTGTGAGGGTTGCTTGTTTATGTGTAGGAAAGACTTTTTGGGCGAAATTAAGTCTATTTTAACTTGACAATTTAAAAACAAACAGGAAACAAAAATATATAATGAAGAAATAAATAATTAAAAGTTTGCTAAAATGGGGTTTCAATTAAAATTATTAGATTTGACTGCTAGAAATAATTGTGGGGTAATTAAAACGATTTTTTAAATTATTGTTGTGATTAATATTATTGAGAAAGGAGTGCAGAAATTTTTGAGAATTTCTCTAATACATTGAATTCATGTTTTCTTCTCATAAGCAGACATTTAATTATTTTTCCACACATTTGGTTTCGATATTAGCCGTTGGTAATAGAAACTATTTAACAGAATTATTTAATAAACAATAGCACTGCGTTGTATTTGAAGCGTAACTTGTGAGATTTGTGGAGGAAATTCCAGAATCTTTTACACATTTTAGTTACTCCGAAGCCAGCTGGAAGCGAAGTGGGCTACGCCAACTCCTTGCTCATTTTGGAAAAAAAATTAGAATCAGACAATAATTTTAGATGGTTTCGAATCAAGAGGAGCCAAATGAGCGCGAAATTTTTAACAGATACACGAATTGCCTGCTCTCTAGGAAAGCTCTGTTCTGGCATGAAGTGATTCTTGATCACATGCCAAACCCCGCTGAATATCAACAGTTTGAAATTCTCAGCTGTCAAATCATAGTGGTAATAGAAACTATTAAACTGCGTTGTATTTTAAGCGTAACTTGTGAGATTTGTGGAGGAAATTTTAGAATATATTAAACCTTTTATTTACGCCGAGGCTAGCTAGGAGCCAAGTGGGCTATAGCAGCTCCTTGCTCATAGAATTAAGAGAACTTATATGTACAGAGTGGCACAAAATTAAACACACATTCGTGAGATGTAACAACTTTTGCGAATGGCGTTTCATATTTAACATTTGGGAACTAGATAAGGGCGGAATACAAACGGACAAACAATGGAGGGCTGTAATCCGTATGGGCGTGGAATAATTTTAACGATTTTTGAAACCAATAATCGGTTGAACATCATCATGAACGACGAGGGGCATTTTTATTTAAGCGGTTACGTCGTTTCTGGGGCACTGTAAATGCGCGTGTGATGCTTGAAAAGCCGTTACATCCACTTGAGGCTAATATGTGACGCAGTACTGTTCACGCGGCAGGAGTAATTGCACCGTATTTTTTTTAAGACTCCATCGGCGAAACTATTAATGGTGAATGTTACAGGACCATTAAAAGCGACTTTTTACTATCACAATTGAATGAGCGGGGTTTGGTGAACATGTGATTTTAACAAGACAGGGTGCAAGCGCACACACAACAGGAGCCACAATGGAAATTTATTGTGAAGTAGGCATTACCGATCATGCGATCTCTCATTTTGGTGATTAGTCATGGCCATCAAGATCGCCCGATTCAGCCATCTAAGACTTGGTGCCGCTTGAAGTCGCGGTTTACTGCCAACAAGTCCCAGATAATCGCAGCCCTTAAGGTGAACTGTTGAAAAGAAAGCGAACGGTTAGCACCAGAAATATTGATGGCACAAATATGTACCAACACTGGAGGCAGCCTCTTGGCTGCTTGGCTGATATTACATATTCCAATCAACAGCAAAAAATGTTTATTTCCAAATAAAGATATTTTCTGATTTAGTAAAAAAGTTATTCAAAATCAAAATATGATCACTAATTTTGCGCCAGCCTGTATGCTCGCTAATTTCGCACTTGTAAATTATACGCAATTTTGAGTTATTTCTGTCTTTTATTTGTGTTAAGTTTTTATCTTTGAAATAATCCGAAACGTTCAAAAATATTTTTGTGAAGAGTTTTAACCCTTTAAGTTTCAATTATGAATCTTTTACGTCCCTGCAACGGATAGAGACAAATAATTGCAGCTGAAAAAACACTTATTGATTTCATTTTGTGTGAAATGTAGCATCGTTGAAATCTCCGCCACGGCTGCGCTGGGAGCAGCGCACCCAAAATTTTAAATCAGGCTGAATGTAAGAAATTCTGTGACTTGCAGCATATTCGCTAACATCTGCTAGTTTTCATTGCCTCCACGTGGGGGAATTGGTAACATGCCCTCGAATCGCTCGTATAGAAAATACAAGGTCGCATGACCGTGTGGCACGTAGAGCCGTCCACATGCTGTTGGAGTGTAGGCCATCCAATACAGGACAAAAGAAGCAGGTAATCAATGATCTGTAGCGCCCGTCTTTAACAGTGATGGCCTCGCTAATGTCCTCTGATTCTTGTGCACACTCTCACGGACAGCGATGATATATTTTGGACGGACTTCATGCACTCTCTGCCAGCCGCAAGACCTATTAAAAAAGTTTAGAACACGATGTAGTCTGAAAAATAAAATGAAATTAAAATCTGACATTCCAAGTAGTGCTCATAAAATTTCCCTATACCTGAAGCGATTTTCCTCCTCGTCTCTTTATCTCTCTCTCCCTCGCTCTCTCTCCCTCTTTCTCTTACAACAACATTTTAATTTTCAGTATCGCAAGACATATAATTTCAGTGGCGATTAAATTGTTTAGCTAATTTAGAAAATTCCATACACGATTTTTATTAGAGTGCGTAGCGGCGAATAAAGAAATAAATATGAAATATTTAGAACGCTGTACCAGTTTAGAACGAACAGTAAGCAGTTGTTATTGTTGTTGTTGTTCTTCATCACGTTGCAGCAATAGTAAGTGAAAAGAACGCAAATTACATATTCTAACTGCAAAAAATATTAAAATGAAAAAGATGCCAAGTAAATTTAGCAGGAAATTCTTTATGCCTCAATTAAGGTTAAGTCGAACAGTATTATTTCATGCTCGTGTTTCTATATTTTACTTCAAAAGCAATTCAGGTTGAGATTGAAAAGAACGAATTATTTTATTTTCTAAATTATATTTAGAATATCTTCTTAATAGAATTATTTACGCAGTTGGTAAATTGTTATTGTTCGCAAGCAAAAGTGCGTGAGATTTTTCAAGTACTGAAATTGCCATGGGAAACTTATGAGATGAGTGCTGATTTTTGTTAAATCTATTGTTTGTTGGTTATTGTTATTAATATTTTTTTAAAATTAAATAACATTTTTTTCTATACTATAAGAGAGGTTATTAAAAGGTCATTTAAACAGAATTAAAAGTTTTTTTTTTCTTAAACTATGAAAGCAATTATTAATTGAGTTCTTTTTTTTCTAGTTTCCTGATAAAAATTAATTGGAGTCTACATAAAAACGACTGTATGGAAAGCTCTTGCAGATGTTTTTTTTACCACGGCAGAGGAAAATAAATTTTGTCCGCTTGACAAAAAAGGTAATTGTGTTGAATTTTTAACATAAAATCATTATAATGATGTAACGAATAAGTCTTCGTTATTACTGCGGGTGCTTGCCAATTTCCTCTTCATGCGTGTTTTAAAAATGCGCTAAAAACTTAAAAGTTTTGCTCTCAAAATATAAGAGAGAACGCATCTCTCAAAAAGAAAATAACATCTAGTATCCTAAGCCGACCATGATATATGTTATATAGGGTGTTTTTTATAGAGTGATACAAGTTTAAGTCATAATAAAACATGGTAATATATTTTTGATATCAATGCAACGGTCTTTATTGGATAGAAAATTTTATGCAATTTATGTTTAAATATGATTTCGGCCATGTGGCCGCCACGGCTGGGGCGTACAAGGCGCAATCAGGAACACTAATTTTCACAGACAGCAACATTCTGACCATCATCGTTTTTGAAGACATATGGGCCAATGACTCCGTCAGCACATAAAGCGCACCAAACAGTAATTCTCTGTGAATGTAATGGTGTTTCGACAAAAGCTTGTAGGTTCTTCTCACTCCAAATGCGACAATTCTGTTTATTTACCTACGTACCCAACCAACATTCAACCAAAAATGGACTTCATCGGAAAATAAAATTTTAAATGGATGAAGTGCACGATAAGTTTGACGAACAGAACCATTATTTTGATTAAAAATTTCCCCAATTTTCACGCGTTGCTCTGGTGTAAGTCGATCTATAATGAAATGTCAGAGCAAACTAAACAGAAAGCAACTATCAGCTCTTAAATAGCTGGTCAAATAAAGCAGTGATGCCAACTTAAAGTTGTATCACTCTATAAAAAACACCCTATATAATTCTCAAATGATATTGGAATGCAACAGGGATTTTAAAACTCTGGAAAAGTATGATTAAAATAAACTATTGATTTTCTGTAAGGAAACAATAAAATGCGTGTATATAGACATGCTTTATTACCCACAAGTCAAACATATTTTTAGATCATGTACATGGCCCGATCTATACCAAACGAATTTGGTAACGAATTCTATATATTCGCTTAGAAAGGAACAAAAATATATTCGGTAGGTGGAATGATAAGATAAATTTCTTAACTGCAGCAGAAATAAACACAGAGTCTTATTTAATGAAAAATGTAAATCTACTGATATTTTGGAATTCTCGTAAAGACGATTCCCTCCCTACACATCGCTTTCCACTTTGTGTCACTGACTTTTTTTTATTGCATTTCTATTGTTTGAAATATTAATATTTACAAACTAAATTGTTACTTGTGCATAAATAAGTAGGGGGGATCAAATTGTTTGACTATTTAAGTGTGTCTTTTGTATTGAACTTCTTTGTTTTTTATTTTCTTTTTTTATTTAATTTCGTTCGCTTCTTGTATGCATTTAATGATTTCCAAAGACCAGAAGCTAATTTATGTTATTTGTT
Organism: Linnaemya vulpina; assembly: GCA_963675445.1. Classification (NCBI taxonomy): domain Eukaryota; kingdom Metazoa; phylum Arthropoda; class Insecta; order Diptera; family Tachinidae; genus Linnaemya; species Linnaemya vulpina. The sequence goes on along the minus strand of OY776279.1, from coordinate 19,808,699 downwards.
TCTTCTTTATGTTGTTGGTTGCCGTGGCTGCTGCTGTTGTTTATTCGTTGTTTTTTCTGTCGTTTTTTTCACGTTGATCTCTTGTTTGTGTGTAAATTTCATGTTTGTTGTGACTGTTTAATTTGTTGTAGTCAATTTTTCGCGTGCCTTTCGCAAACGACTGACTGCTGACTTGACTGTTGGGGCATCTGGCTGCGGATCTTTATGTTTGAATCTTTTCTTTTTGTGACTTTTGGCTGCAGTTTGTTGTTATTGCATGGTGTTAAGTAGGCGTGTATTTTAACGATTATTGTTCTTGTATGTACGGATGGCATTCTCACTTGAAAAGTATTGTGAACAATATAACAAAGGCTGAGATGCCACAACAATCATCACTCAAGACAACAAACAACAATCAGTAACACGAGAATAAAGATGCGAGATGTTGATGCAGCAACAGCAACAGCAACAGCCTCAACCAACAAAAAAAAAAAAAAAAAACAAAAAAAACAGTCCCATGAAATAAAACGAAAACGTAACAAGTGCATCAGAATGTCTGCTGAATGTCTAGAATTTTGAAGTTTAAACAAACAACATACAAACACACGCCTGTCTCAGCAGTCAGTTCAAAAGACACACGTATAGACTGAATGGCAAAGAGACGTGAAAATAAGGCATTTAAAGGTTGAAGATGTTAAAATGAGATACAGACATGTTAAACAGTTTTTTTTTTGTTGTATTTTATTGTTTGGATTTAAGTGTTGAACGTTTGCAGGCAAATGTCTCAAACGTTTGAAGGAATGAATTTGATAATGATGAATTGGGTTTTATTTTATTTATGAATAAAAGAGGTTTCATACACAAATAGAAACTTCACGGTTATGCAAACCTTTTGGTGCTGTTGTATATGACAGTATTTGGTGAGATATTTTAGAGGCCAAACTGAATTCGTAACTTGCTGCAATAAAAAATCTGCATTATGGTACGCATAAATATTTGCTAGTCTGTATGCTACAGAAGAAAAAAAAAATTATGTTTGCCTATCCACTTAAAAAGTCCATAAAACTTATAAAAACATATATCGTTTAATAGTAGTGCGGGCCTCTGCACCAGATCTTTTACCTCTAATCTAAAGTGTTTATCACTGAATAGAGAGTAAACGATCAATGATCTGGCAGCTTTTAAAAATATAATAACACACATCAGGTTTTCTTGTCCGTTTTTCTTCAATTTTCTTTTAAACCTGCATTCACGTTCCTACACGAACATTTTGTTTCGTCAAGTTTCATTGTCTCTGCTTTCAACTTACTGCCTGTTCGCCGATGTCGAAAGCTATCGTTCGTTCGAATAAATAGCATTTAAAACAAAAACAATTTTCAAAACTTGTTTTTGTTTTGAATGTTATTTATTCGAACGAACGATAGCTTTCGACATCGGCGAACAGGCAGTTAATATGCTTTTTGCTATTCTGCAGCCAACTTCAAGTGTGAAGTTTACTTAAACTTGATGGTACAGTCTGGTTTGTATCTCTTTTCATTCTCTTCTTCCCTTTCTCCTATAAACTCAAGACTTGATGAGTTAAACTTGATGTGTGTGAAAGGGGACTAACGGACATGGTGTAATATATTTAAGGTGGCATCATCACTACGCTCAACCATTATATGGCTACATTGATGTCAAGTTCTTATATACAACATTCTCATTGTGTTTGTAAATGTGAGCGTGTTTGGCAATTGCGCATGTGTGCAGCTTATCATTGTCGTGGACCATGACTTTATACAAGCAACAATTGCTATGATATGATACTAACAAGAACTGTTGACTGACTCAGGGCTGTTGCTTTGCGACAAGAAATATTATTCCTGATATTAAAAATTTTTTACACTGCGAACATCTCTGATTTGTGTTACCACATTTCTTGGCTTTAGCGCCATCTGTTGCTAACTCAACGACAGAACACTGTGTATTGGGAAAATTCCAAGCGAATGGAACTCTTTGAAATCTTCAACTAGCAGTGACCCGAGCTCATTCTACATCCGAATATATCGGCTCTTTTACTATATATTCCCTAGAAGATATTTTCCAAACGAATTTTTTTTTTTTGTTTAAAATGTTTGAATCGCAGTAGTTCAAAATTTCCCATTAAAGAAATATTCTTTTACACTCTGACAACTGGCAATGATGAACAAATATAGACCAGACATGACATACAACCAAATATTTAGCCTTTGGTCTGTTCAAGTCTGGCATACAGACAGACATTGAAACCTGTGGCTAGACTGCTTGTCTTTTTTATAAAGATGGGAGACATGGTCGACAATAACGTCGACAGCTTCAGCTAAAACAACAACGATAATAACAATAATAATGACGACGAAAATAATGTGTTTGCTGCAACTCAGGGCTTAGTAGGCCAAAGGCACAACCAACAGATCAATCCCAACAACCAGCAGACCAAGTCTAAACAGGCCAGACAGTCTGACTTGTAAATGAAACATTTCATCTGCACACACATATTCCCACAGACATCCCAGGCACACACAGATAGTGCAAACACAACCACACACACACACACACAATCACACACTTGCACATGCACATGCACACGTAGACTGCAAGCATTGCCAATATTTAATGTTGCAAACTGCATTTATGCAAAATATTTCTTATATCCTTGCAGACGAAAACACCACAAGAAAATAAAAACACAAACTGCTTAAAGTGCTGAAGATGATGACGATGATGCACTTAATGCAATTTTATGCCTTCACAGACATGACTACGAAAAAAAAAGACATGAGAGTCTGGGTTTTTTAAAAATATGCATTTATTTATTTTTATGTCTGCACGAAGTTTCGTCAATTCATTCAAAAACATTTTTGTGGTCATTACTCAAGGCAGGGGAACTAATCCTAAGTAAAATAGCCAAGTTTTTGTAAAATAAATAAATAGATTCTATGGACAATTCTAGGCCCAAATCTCCGTATTCGAAATTTCAATACAATTTGTCAAATTGGCTGCCATTTTAAGTTTAATTTTATAGACTAATTTTTCGGAATGTGTTTGTAATTCAGAAAGCCATAATAAATATTCCAAATCGCAAGGGAATGTCAAATATTCAACTTACTGAGCAGAGCAGAACAGCAGTTTTCCAAAGCCACTACACTTTCATCATCTGTACTCGTGTGCATTTGTCTTTATTATCACTTGTTACGTGGTCCAGTTTAATGTGATGACAGTTCCTATTTGTACTTTTATTATGAAAAAGAATACGAGAAGTGTATTAAAGCGATGGTAGTTCTCATGTATTCGCTCTGTTTTGCCAAATCATCATGGTTAGATGTAGCATTCAACAATAAGTGGAAATAAAATGGGTGTTCTGCTCTGGGGTCGTCTTTATCGTTCTACCGAGGGGAAATGTGAATAAATTTGAAAATTTCGGTTCAATAAACGATCGGCCAGTAACCGTACATCTCCACAGTCCGTGAGAGTCCGCCCGGGGGGTACAATAGGCTACTTGGTCAGTCGTAACGCCTTGTTGCAGGGCTTTCTGGGGAAAAGATAAGAAATACAGGTGGAAGGATATCTGGGTCCCGCCATAAAATGGATCGAAAATCAATAGTAGTAGAAAACCTACATTGGTTTGACCTACGAGGCGTAACCAGTTTCCTTACACTGGTACTACGGGATCTGGTTAAGCCCCACAGATGAGACTTCGGTTGATCCTGTGGCCAGATGTCGGTTTATGTCTCTTCAGTGAGTCCACGTGGTGGTTGTGGTTTGATAGCAAATGCTAGGAGAGGTATCAGAGAAGGGTTGACGTTCTGGCATATTCATATTCTGCTGGGACTTCGACCCAGCTGATGGTGGCCTCTATGGGCTGCTGCGAATCAACAGACGTTGCGGAGGTGGTGGTGTGTTATTGGTGCTGGAAGTGTCAAGAGGGATAAGTCTTGTGACTTATCCCTCCTGACATGTAGCTCACAAGAGGGCCACTACTTTTGTGTCCTGACTTTTGTTCGCTAAGAGCTATTCTGTGGGCTCAAGTTCAAATCCAGGAATTCACAACTATTTTTTTATATATAATAATACAAAGTGGACAAAACGAAATATATTTTTTTGAATGGTCTTACACAGGCCATAGAGTGACTTGTGTGGAGCATTTCGATTGCACCCTCAAAATCAAAAGTTATCAATAAAATTGTCTTTCTTTCTGAACTTTTCATAATTTTCACTGATTTCAAAATCTTAAAACAATTTCATTGTGGCCTTTTTTTATTTTTTTTTTATTTTTAGGCCTTGGCCTCTATTCATGTCAATAACTTATTTGCAATCGTATTATTTTTTAAATTTTATTTGAATCTTATTTTAATAGTGATTAAATTGACTCCTACAATTTAGAAGAAAAAAAAATAATAATAAAAAAATTTCAAGCCTTTTTCACAACTTCATGTTAGCCAAAAGTGGGATTTTACAGTACGTATAAAAATTTTAGTCTTTCTTAAAAATACCTGAAATAGAATGAATCTGCCTTCAATTTAGCGTTGATTTTAGGTTTAAGTAAAATTGTAAAAAAAACGTGGGATAAAATGTATTCTTGACACGCTATGATTTTTTATATTTCGTACTAACAAAACAACAACGAAAAGGGCTGATGAGCTGGTGGAACTGTTGTCGGAATCAGCTGCTAAATTCCCTGCATTCTATATCAATCGAAATTTCAATACATTTTATATAGACATTACAACCGATCGAGTGCCCCCACTACTGATCCGTTAAAAAGAATTCGAAATTAATACAAAATAATTACATAGTAAAACTATATAATTTGAACTTGTTTTCAAATATCAATTCTCATCTCAATGATTAATCTCAAAGATCGAATAATACAATAAACAATGTTGCAAACAATTAATCAAGATGATATGCAAAACTTTAGTTACTCTGCGAGACATTTAGGTCGTCCGATTGTTGCATATATTTCCCACGTTTTCGCCAGATACCTTCTTGGGCTTAATTTATTTAGTAAAAGTTGCTACATAAAAGTTAAGGCTTTCATCGTTCAAAAAATAACAACCAACAGCACGATCGCACCGAACTTAAGTTACCCTCTCACATGCAATATTTTTTGCATTAATTTTATGGACTAAAAACAGATCATTGAGTCAGAGAGCGTTCCAGACGGTGCAATCAACTTAATATTCCTACAGGTTATCAGGTAAAGGATTTAAAACGAAAACAGTAGCAACCAAAAAATCATCATAAAAATTGTTAATGGCCTGCAGCTGTATGTTGAGGAATATTTATGCAGTGTCAGTCGTCCGTCAGACGTACCGTAATAATCAACCTATCAAATTCATCTTCTAAATATAACCCTCCCTCCCTTCCTCCCTTTGCTGACTACAATTCATGTGTTGCATGATTGATAAAGTACTTGTGCTCGTGTCTCCCGATTTGTTTATGTGGTTCGGAGTGGCATTTGAACGTGCATACAAAATTAAGAATGTCTGTGTGTTTAATGGTAAAGAGTTTTGCTTGACTGGACCATCATTAATAAACATTTTCTTGTATTTAATTATCAGTTCTTAATTTTAATGACGTTGTTCTTAAAGCAATAATGAAATGAAAATAATGAGAGAGAAGAAAAAAAAGAAACACCAGAAATTTAAACAGCATCTTAACAGTTTGACTTTTAAGTGGACGTTAAAGAAGTAAAACGTAAAAAAAATATTACAAAATAAGTTTGTTCTTAAAAAGCCAAACGAGAATGAATTCACTTTTTGGAAGTGTTTTTGTTTTTGTTTTTCTTGCGAAAGACAAAAATTCAATGCATAAGTAATGAAATTGAAAGTGTTTCAAATTACAATCAATCAATGCAACCCAAGAGAAGGGCAAAAGAAATAAGAAAATCACATAAAAACATGCTCTTGACTGATGCATTCAGCTTGACGATGCACTGAGAGAAAGACAATAAAATGCATTCGGTTTTGATTTGAATCGATGCAGTTCTACTTGCAAAAGTCTGCAACATTCCCACTCAGCCTGCTGATATATTGAAAATACGACAGGGAAAAGAAAATAGGCCTCCAAGACGAGTACACGGGAATAACAAAATGCCAGTTGGTCCATGGAAACCGCTATTAACATCCTTGACCAAAACAAGTAGCTGCGTCAGCTACATCAGCTTCCACTGTGTGGACTTCCAAACTATTCTGCGACAGCAAATTTGCATTCCAAGCCCGATAACACCTGCAAGTTCAATAAAGTAATTCTAAAAATAATAGAAAAAATCCATTTTGAGAACAAACAAAAAATTCGGTTAATGTTTTCTTTTCGCAGCCACTGTGCGCCCGCCATCGTACTATTCGCACACAATGTCTTTGTTATTAATCTAAAATTAGTTTCTAAACACACTAAACATTTGAATTAATAAACGAAATAAATTTCAAAATTGTTAAAGTCTCGTGGCTGTCTAATGAAAAGCATTAATATAAATTTTATTGACCGTTTGAGAAAAATATAAAAAAGTCACGTTATAAACTTGTGGAAATTTGTTTATGTGAGTGCGCTACTTCATTTTCGTTGGCACTATGGGCGGTTTCCTTAATAAATAAATAAATTATTCGCTTTCGCATTACCAGGGATTGTCTTGCCTTTTTTATTTAGTACAGACAATTAGTGAAGTCTGAAACCCGCACCAGTTTTTAGGTCATTCTTTGAACAATGAAAAGAATACGGTACCCTCCTTCAACAATATTGTAAAAAATTCGATGCGCAGTCAAAATACTAACAACAAAATCTCTAAATTCTCATCTGGGTAAAGTTAAAGACCGGAAATGACTTCAATTTTCTAGGAATAAATAAAAATCCTGAAATAGCTTTTATTTCCTGCTTGAAAAATAAAAGTCAAGAAATAAATTTTATTTTCTGAAGATAATTTAAATAAAAAAAATATTTTCTGAAGAATTAATAAAAATTAAAAAATAACTGTTATTTTTTTATCGAAAAATAAAAGTCAAAAAATAATTTATTTTTTGAAGAATAAATAAAAGTCAAGACACAAAATTTTGTTTTTTGTTTTTTAAGAATAAAAAGGATCCAAAATAAAAATCAAGTGATAACTTTTATTTTCTGATCGAAAAATAAAAGTCAAGAAATAAGTTTTAATTTCTGATCGAAAACTAAAAATTAAGTGATAAGTTTTATCCTCTAGTCTAAAAATAAAAGTCCAGAAATAACTTTTATTATCTGAAGAATAAATAAAAATAAAAAAAAAAATTATTTTCTGATTCGAAAATAAAAGTCAAGAAATAACTTTTATTTTTGGAAGACTTAATAAAAATCAAGATTAAATTTTACTTTCTAAAGAGAAAATAAAAATCGATAAAAAAATTTATTTTGTGAGGAATTAATAAAAATTACAAAATAACTGTTATTTTTTCATCAAAAAATAAAAGTCAAAAAATAATTTATTGTGTGAACAATAAACAAAAATTAAGAAAAAATTTGTATTTTCCGATTGAAAAGCAAAAGTCAAGAAATAACTTTTATATTCTGAAGATTTAATAAAAATTTTAATGAAATTAAAAAAACTTAAATCAAATTATATTTTTGGTTTCTATGGAGTAAATGAAATTCCAGAAATAATTTTTATTATCTGATCAAAAAATACAAGTAAAAAAGTAACTTAATTTTTGGAGAATAAATAAAAGTCAAGACAAAAAATTTTTTGATTTTTAAGAATAAAAAAATCCTAAATGAAAATCGAGTGATAACTTTTATTTTCTGATCGAAAAATAAAAGTCAAAAAATAACTTTTATTCTCTGATCGAGAAATAAGTCAAGAAAAAATTTGTATTTTCTGAGGAATGAGAGTGGGCATGACTAAAAAGTGATTTTTGAAATTAAACGCTCCCTGACAATTAATAATCATGTGTTGGTTGAGAGTTTTAACAAACCATGAGGAGTTACATATCACGGTTAGTCTGTCCCTAATAGAGGATGTCCTATAAAAACTCACCTTAAGTGCGGCCACTGGCAGATGGAGTACTAAACCATCGGACCACGTAATTCCCTAAACAAAAACCATCCGACAATTAATTTATGCCGCCTAAACGATTTAGGGTGTCTTTTCAAGAATTCCATCAAATTACGTTCTAACAGATAAACAAACAGAAATAAAAAATAAAACATTGTAAACGAACAATTTCAAGTGTTTAAGTATCAAAATGTTTATTTCCATTCCAACTCGTGTTGAAATAAATTGGAATTATTATTCTTCTATTTAAGATTATTTTATTTATTTATTTTGATCATTTACGCCAAATTTTTCTGGTTTTCTCTAAACACAATGCGCGCCAGTCATAATAGAGAGAGAGAGAGAGAGGGAGAAAAAAATTAAATATATTCAAATCAAATAACAATAGTTTGCTTTACAAAGGGGGTATTCACACCGAGTCTGTTAATCCGGTAATTTGTTAGTTGGTAATTTGTTGAAACACTTTACTGTGAACACACTTTTTGTTCTATCTAAGTAGTGCGGTAACTTTTGCTACAAAACAGATGATTTAAATTTATTAAAAAGAAAAATGCCTCGAGAAAGTGCAAAAACAAAAATAGTAAAAAATTTAATTGAAAATTCTTTGGAGGAAATAAAATTTATTACTGGTAAGTATTTAAAATAGGTAATCAGAAAGACATGGAACTAATTTTATAATTCTTTTAAGACGTATTTAGTGATGATGAAGATTTGGTGGAGGATACCACTGAAAATTAGTTAATAATCAAAGCGAATGCAACAATTTTGTTAAAAAAAAATAGAAAAATTACTTACTTTTGCAAAAATTTTCCTTTTTTGCAGTAATGAGAATATAAACACAAATAAACACAGCTGTTGTTTTTTGTTACCGAGTAACAAGAAAATTACCAAGCTTGCCAGACTGGTACTTTGTTACTCGGCAGTTCGATAATTTGTTAATTTTACAAAAACAAAATACACGTAAAAAACTATCGAATAACGACTAACGAATTAACAAGGCCGGTGTGAATCACCCTATTATCTATACAAGTTTCTTATTATTTCTAGTTTCAATGACTGTGTGGTGTGTATGCGTGTGTGTCTGTGTGTGTCTTTCAATTTGTAAGATACTGAACTGCAAAATTTAAATTGTAAATTAAATCTCGTCCAGACATGCGAACTTTTAAGAATGCAAAAAATTAAACAAGAAACTATAAGTAAACAAAATTATTTATTGTGTTTTATTAAGAGACACTTTAGCACTATTCCGTGCGTTGTTTTTCGTACAATTTGTTTACAAATGCAATTTTTGCCAAAATTATTCAGCACTTTTTTTTTTAAAGAAAAAATGTTTTACTTTTTTTTTTTTGTCAATTTCGTTTTTTGCTCTTTATTTTTTATTTGTTTGTTTATGTTGTTTTTACGTCCTTGATGGCGAGACATCAAATTTCCTTGTATGTGTACAAATTTCATAAATATTAATGCAAAATGCAAATTAATTTAAAGAATAACAAATCAAGTCCAGAAAAGGTAATTTTAAACAATTGAAATTGACACTGGGGCTTTTCCGCCCCGTTGCGTCTGCCGTCCCCTTGTCGCCGCCAGTAAAAACTGTTTAATCAAAGAAAAATTTGTATTGACTCGTTTCATTGTTGTTTACAATTTGAATTTGTTTATTATTATTATTTTTATTTTTATTTTTTATATTCATATTTTGCAACAGGTAGAGCGCATTGCGATTGGTGGGAAAAGAATTAGATATTTTAAACGGCTTGAATACCTCGTTTCTCGAATTTCCTTTAATATTTTTATTTTTATTTTGGGGGAATGGCCGGATTGGATTGCTTCATTCAACTCAAGTAAAGAGTCATTCGTTAAGAGCTGCTACTCTTTAAATTTAAATAAAAGAGTGTGTGAGATATCATGGCAATTTTCAGATATTTCTTACATGCTCTCCCGTGGGTCCGTTGTTTCGGAAAATGGCCCGAAACATATTAGTTTTATGGGTTAGCAGCAAAAGTGATCCCGATCTGCACAGTGACAAGAAGTGGAGATCAGCCAGATGTCTGACGTACCGCACCGAAAAGGGCCCATTGATAATTACAACAGCTTGAATTGTAATTATCAGCAGGTATTGATGGGGCAGTGCCAGTTGCACTACGCAGCTGATGACTGACATGAGCCTCGTCTATGGATTATGTGAATCGTGTTCGGGATTCTGAACGATCAGCGCATTTGCTTCAGTAATTATAAATCTGTGGTATATAAAAAAAAACACAGATTATATGAAAATCAAATCAAAGATCTGTATTGATCTCAAGCGATCATTAACTGTCACGCATAGTGTCATGATTTCTCAAGCGATCAAGTAACAAAAAAAAAAAAAAATAAATAAATAAATAAAAAAAACAACAACTGACTACTGCTACAACAAAAATGCTTGCTTCTCATTTAATTATTTACCACGCCAGTTCGTTGATTCCATTCTCATAATATCCAACCGTTTCAAGACGAACGAAGATGCAAAATGATCATTCGCTGAGCGGCCGACAGACCGACGGACAGAAAAACGCATGGCAGGCACGTGCCGCACAACAATTGTATTCTATTAATAAATAAGTTTTACAATTTAATTGTTCTATTTAAAGACAGCGTGCTACTGCAGTTGAAAATAGAGTGATTTCATTTACATGAAACTATTTCCAGTTGCAGGCCATAATTGGCCGACTGATCATCAATTACACTGCCATTGAAATGTTGACATTCCTTGTGTATTTGAGTTACTTAAGTTGCGGGCAAAATAAAAATGAAACGTGTCAAGCGTATTCTTGATGTTTCCACTTACATTTAGCTATTTTAAGATAAACGTTGCGAATACGCAGCTGTTTTTCAAAATCACTGAGCCGGAATTCAATTTTGATAACGTGGAATTTCTTGGGAAGAGAACGTTTAAAGAAACTTTATTTTTTATTACGAAATAGCAAACAGAATGTTGTCGTAAGGAGTTTTTGAAGTGAGAAAGTTTCAAAGTGAATGGTGGCAAAAGGGATCAGTTACAGGTTGTGGTGTGTCTGTTACTTCCCGCTGGTCGTAACCGCAGAGCTTTCGTTGCCAGATTTTTGCGCTGGTTTATGCTTTTCAAAGACAGAATCAGAGTTAAAAAAATCACTTATTTCGAATTATTTTTGTTCGCGATAACTCACGAATGGATTAACCGATTTTGAACCGTGTTGCGATGATAGACGAGGTTTCTTTAATCTCCATTTAAGGCCGTTTAAGTTAAAGAAAAAACACTTTAATAACTTTTTTTCCCAAGTTTTTAAATACTTTTAAATCGACCCTTACAAATTGTTTGACATTCAGAGAAGTTTTAGGAAAACTCTTTAAAACGTCACCAGTTTGATTTAATTCGCGGTTTAGCCATCCAAAAACCATCCCAAGGAGCAAATTACGGTCTTCGACATCGATCGAAATTTCTATTTAAATTGTAGTGAAAAATCTACCGATATCAAATGTGGCCCCTGATCTGATGAAAACTGGATTTGTGCAAAAGGAGTTAAAACCACCAACTTCCCGACTTTAAAAATTTTTCTATTTCACCAGCGGTAAGTTGAAGAAATAAGATCCGTTACCCCTAATAACCCAAAGGTTTTCCAAACAGCGAATATCCAGTTACTAAATTGGACGAAAATGGCCCGCAACACACCATGAAATAGCAGCAGTTCATTCAAAGATTTGTGGAGAGATCCTGGCTGATGAAACCCCACATGTGATTGAGGTCTTTGAGGGGGGGAGACTGGCACCGCAGTGGAGATACAGATGACAATGAATGCAGGCTATGAAATTCTATCAAGAATGTGGATTGTTTTTTTTTTACTAATGAAACGCAATGATGCTGAATGGGTATGCGTCCGAAAAGACCTACTGGGCGAGTGTTTTGGAATCTTTTATATTGAAGAACAGATTTCGGTTTTGGTTCGGATGGTTGCAAAACAAACTATATTTCGTTTATAATTCATCCACTTGACAAAAATCTCACAAATTCTCTGGGATTATGGGAACCAACGTACAATTCTATATCCATCTATGGTATCGTCATATATCGGCATTACATCTAAATTCTTCTGAAGCACTGCTCCCGAATCCAATAAACGTCTTAATGTGGCGGCGGCTTCTTTATCGAACAAGTTGCCAAACAAATATAGTTTTTCTAGCTGCCCGTCCTCTTTTAGGCTCAACAAAATCCTCTTCACAATATCTGCTCCGATGTCATTACGTTGTAACTCGAAGGATTGCAAACTCCAACAGAAACTTAAATATTCAGCCACTACTTCGCCCCCACGGGTATTCAACGAGCAACCGTTCATCTTGAAATGTTTCAATGTGCCACTACTGGAAATGGCTTTTAAAAGCTCCTCGGCACCATTAGCGCCAATCACATTATAAGACACATTTAAAGTTTGCAATTTGGTCTGTTTGTGGTATAAGTTCTCAGCAATAATTTCCATGTCATGGCCAATGAAACCACAGTTTTCCAAAACAAGTTCCTGCAATTTGTTTTGCCATATCAGAGAGTTAATGATGTGGGCCAATTTTTCGGAGTCCAAATGTAAATGCAGGCCCAGAATGTGTGAGAGATTGCAACTAATCAAAGTTGTGGACTTGTAAATGCCATCGGCTATTTGAGCAAAATTGTATTGATTTATGCTGCAACTGGAAACATTTAATTCACTCAAAGTTGAAGATTTTACTAGGAACGAGTGTAACTCAAAGATGTCTTCATCATTCAGGGGAGTACCTGTAATAGAAAGAAATCTCTGAAATCTGAATTGAAATTTTTCAAGCTTCACGCTTTACCTTCTAACGACAGCTGCTCAACCTTCATGTCTGCAGCAGCACGCGCCAGTAATTGAAAGAATTCCGTTGGCAAATCCATTAGCAGCAGTTCTATATGTTTCAGTTTGCGCAAACTTCTTACAAACTCATCGATCAATGAGATGTTATCATTTCGAATGGTTATGCCCTTTATTTTCAGCGATTCCAATAACTGAATTTTTGACAAAAATAGCACGATAATGCGGATCATAATTTCGTTGTAGGCGCTCTTCAAACAGCAAACGGTCAAATTGAAAATGACAATATGGACGTTTGTCGTATTCACGTTGCCAACATTCGAGCAGCAGTAGCGTCAATTTGCGATGATTTGGCTGGGATTTAGGGCGCATTTTGCAAACAATTGAATAGAACCAAAATAGATGATTAAAAATATATTTAAATTAATTTACTAGTTGACAGTAAATGAGGCGCAAATCTATACCCCAAGAAATATAAGTCCCGGTTTACACGCTTCAACTTTTGCTTTTAATTTTTTTTTTCAATTCTCTTCTAAAGATCTCTTAATTTTTAATTAAGAATTTGTTTTTCTTTTTGAAATAATTGTCAAACATCTCTTTTTCAAGTATCACGTGTTGATTTAAGTTGATTTTAATAACCACATTTTAATAATTATTCCCAGAGTTTTCCTTTTCATCACAAAACCAAATTTATTTCTTGACTTATTTATTCCTCAGGAAATAAAAGTCATTCCGTGACTTTTATTTTTCGATCAGAAAAAAAGTTACTTCTAGACTTAATCCTTAGAAAATAAGAAATATATTTTGATTTTTATTTATTCTTCAGAAAATAAAAGTTATTTCTTGATGTTTATTTCATCATCAGAAAATAAAAGTTGCTTATTGACTTTTATTTTTCGATCAGATAAGAAGAGATATTTTTCGATCGGACTGATTTTTTTATTTATGCTTTAAATATTAAAAATCATTTTTTTTTATTATTATTTATTCGCTGAAAAGAATAAAAATTATTTCTTCATGTTTATTTCCTCATCAGAAATTAAAGTTGTTCCTTGACTTGAAAATAAGAATTATTTTTTGATTTTTATTTATTGTTCAGAAAATAAAAGTTATTTCTTGGCTCTTGTTTTTCGCTTAGTAAATAAAAGTTATTTTTTGACTTTTATTTCTTATTTATAATTTGATTTTTAATTATTTAAAATAAATAAATAAATAAATAAAATTAATTGTAGAGTGTAAAAGTTATTTCTTGATTTTGATATTTTCCTCAGAGAAAGAGGAACTATTCCTTGACATATATTTTTCGATCAGAAAATAAAAGTTATTTCTTGATTTTTATTTTTTAGCTTAAAAAAATTATTAAATAAGTTTTTGTTCCGAATAAATTCTCATAAATTTGATCTTAGATGAGCTAATATTAATTTGAGCAAAATAAAACCTAGAAATAACTTTTATTTTTTTGATCGAAAAATAAAAATCAGGAAATAACTTTTATTTTCTGAAGAATAAATAAACATCAAAAAAACTTTTTGTTTTCTGAGGAATAAACCAAAATCTAGAAGTAACTTTTTTCTGATCGAAATATAAAAGTCAAGGAATAACTTTTATTTTATGATGAGAAAATAAACATCAAGAAATAATTTTTATATTCCGGTCGAAAAATATAAATCACGAAACAACTTTTATTTACTGAAAAATAAATAAAAATCTGAAAATAACTTTTATTTAAAGAGGAATAAATAAAAATCAAGAAATATCTCTTATTTTGCGAGAAATATTCTCCCGTATTATGAATGACAACGTCGACATCACATCAAAACGACAGCAAAAAATTGTCATTTGTCCAGTCTTTGTCGATAGAAACATTTTCTATTAATATAATACGTCTTAGAGAATACCAAAACGCTATTAATAATAATTAATTATTATCGACTATTTAATGACAAGTAACAAATTTTCGATGTCGTGTTGATGTGACGCCGACGTCGTCATTCATAATATGGGCGAAAAATGTATGCATTTGATAGTCCGCGTGACAGGAATTAATTTGCTGCGTTGCTTGGGCATGTAGCACATCGTTTTTAGTTTGATATTTTTAGTTTAAAATTTGGAAAATAGTTGCTATATGCGGTATCTGATGAGCTCACTTTTTGGCGACGCAATTGCTTAGCAGAATTGTACGAATTGGTTCTGTTAGTTTTTTTTTGTGAATTTACGATACGATCTCTGCGTTATACGAAAATAATAACACAAAATTTAAAACGAAATGATTTTATTGGAACATATAAAAAAAGAACACAAATTTATGAGCTCCCAGTGTCAGTTTACTTCCAGTCCCCAACTTCGTAGTCCCATTTTGAACTTATGCCGTTTATGGGATTCATTTCCAATGCAATTATTCTCTTCAATTGGGCTTGACGCCTATCCTCGGCAAACGTGGGCGGCAGATCTTGATGATAAATATTGACTATGTAGGTGAACAGGAGGCCAATGGTGCAGGCCCAAATGGCGTAGCCAATATTCTCTTTCCATTCGCCAGTGGGTGCTTTTATTTCGGCAAATGTCCTACAGAAACTGTAGCGGTACAACGTCTTGATTTCTTCTTTGGACAATTGATTCCAGTCGCCTTCTTCCTTCCTTCTGAGGGCACAAATTTCCGGTGTGGGCTCTTTGAAACGTATGGCTGGCATGGGGAACTCCAATAGATCCACATAAATTGGTGACCCATTAACGCCAAATCCAACGTATTCTCGTTTGCCACACCACTGATTGCAATAGTCGTGTGTAGTGGTGCGTTTGCTTATTATCAGCGGTTGAAATTTAAATAATTTCCACAGCGAGTGTCCCACAAGGAATTTGCTATTTTGCAGCAGAGCCATTGTTAATTAAATTTGCTTTCCGATCGCAGTTTAAATTTGTAATTAAATTCCTTTTGTCAGCTGTAAAGAAAAAAGAAGACAGAATTTCCATCGATTGAAAAAACTTTTGATTTGTTTGTTTTAAAATTAATACTTTGACATTTTCAATTGTGGTTGGCAAAGAATATATTTAAGACCTTCTTCACATACAGAATATTCAATAATAATTCAATAGTGATTTTCCATTTGATGAGGAATAAAAATATTGTGCGGAAACTATAAAAACAAGAGATGTTCTTTCACAATATCTTTTAATATAACGCTTTCATTTTGAAAATATTTAACGGCCAACTGCATCGTTTTCAATTAATCTATTAACCACCCTGTGGAACAGCTTTATTTAAAAAAAGTTTCAAGTTCATCATACAGCTTTTGAGAACACAGAGAAGCTTCGCTAAACTTACTGCTCTCCCCATGTAATTTAAATAACAGCAGTTGGACGAAATTTGATAACAAAAAAAAAAAGTTATTTAAAAAACATTTCCGGCTACAAATAAAGAATGAATCGTTCGTCTTTTGTTGTATAAATTTGTGTTGCTTAACACATACAAATTGTAGTGCGGAACGTTAGTTGTAGGCGTGTTAGTGACGATGGTGTACTCCAGTAACAAAACAGGATGACTGAGAGTTACACAGTACCAGTGTCAGTTTGATAATGAATTGTTGAAATACATAAAATTCAAAAAAAAGAGGAGAAGAAATATTAATAAGAAAATGTACAAACGAAAATTGATTGCATAAATGAATCAAAAGTAGAGAAAAGCCAACCACTTAAATAAAACGTAAAGCTCTGATTGAGAACAATAATGGAAAGGAAAGGACATTAAGGACTTGTATGTTATGCTACTTGTAAAAAAACCAGCATTTTTTCTGTGTCGAAAAAATATAAAAATAAAAAAATTATAAAAATAAGATGTGGAAAAATTACGACTGACTGTTGACTGACTACGACAACAACAGACATATTTTGCTTACAGAGTGTGTGAAAGTAAAAGCGAAAAGTTAAAACAAAAACAAAACAATTTCAACACAAACAAAAACAATAAAATAAAGCTTCTATATCCTTGTTTCGGAAGTTTCGCAACAATTTTTTGCTGTGTGTGCAGTCAGTTATCAAGTAAACGTCGAACGAAGTATCATCGACAAAAACATTTTTTCCTTTCTTTGTGGTGTCATAGTGTTCTTCTTTATCTTAAAACGCAGAAAGTTTAAATGCAAATAAGTGTAAATGGAAGGAATAAATTTGTTCGTTAAAATGTTATTAAGAAATTTCACAAAAATTATGCCAAAATTGTTTTAACATAAAAGAGAAAAAAGTGTGATAATTCAAAAACAAAAATTATCTTCACGCTCATGTTTATCTGCTCTTTGAGTAATTTCAATATTATTGTTTTTCCATTTAAATATCAACTTGCCAATTGTGCTTTATGAAAATATAAAATTCTGCTTCGCTATACAAATTTTCATAAAAGAAAATAAAGTGCCAACAACTGAAAAAGAAAACAACAAAAAACCCTATTGTTGCTGCTGTAATTGTTGATATCAAGTGTCGCTTTTACCTACGGAATTGATAAAAATTAATGCAATAAAAAAAAATAAGTGAATGCCTTCTGCTTTTAACCTGCCCCTTAATTCCCAACCTGATTGGCATCCAGCTGTATTATTCCATCTTGTCATTGATAACTCTCCCATACTTCAATACACACACAAACACATACACTTACTATCGTCGTTCTCTTTCGGTAACATTTTTGTTGTTCTTATTGGTTTTATTTATTTTATCTTTATTTTCAGTTATAATAATATAAAAAAGCATCACACAACTCCTGTAACATAAATCAGCATTGAATCCTGCCAACCCTCTCGGCATCTCCCATTCCATTTCAGTGTTTAGTTTTCCCTTTTTTATTGTTTTCAATTTTTGCTTAAATCATCCTCTTCCAAAATGAGTGAAAGCCATCGTTATGCAGCCAACGAATTCAGTTACATTCTTCAACGTCAGGTTAGTATTTTTTTAAATTCAATATATTTTCCCTCTTTAATAAATGTTTTTTTATCGTTTACCATAAGCACATACATGCACACTACTTTTTCACAAAAGTACAAGTGCTTTCTAATTACCCACAATTATCCCGAGTGTAATTATGCTTGTAATATTTCCTTTGTTTGTAAATCAACCCAAGTTTGATTTAATTGTTTGGTCAACTGGAATTTAATTGGCTGACGGGCTAAGTGTGGTGAAAATTGCTTTGGAAAATCGTCTGTTCACTTATCGGCTGTTTGTATTAGATTAATAATAAATTCTGAGCCTAAAGGTAGGCAGCATTATATAAATTCGGTTTTCTTCTATTGCCCAGTAGGGTTTGCGATATAGAAAGCTCTCACTAAACCCGGGGGGATTTTTAAAACTTATATGGTGTCCAAAATTTTGATTTTCCGTTGTAATGGTTTACATTGAAGGGGACCCAAGGGTAGGCTGTTGTTTATTAATTGTTTCTAATATCCTTTAAAACAAATTATCAATATATCTTAAGTCAAAATCGATTAATTATTGTTCAGCAAATGTGGAATTGTTTTAATATTAAGTAAAATTAAAAGTAAAAACCTTTTAAACCAGACAAGTGTGCATTGAGACAAACAGCTTTGAATAAGCACGCATCTGAATCAAAATATTTTTTATTACCCCCTAATTCATAAACGATTATTAAAGTTAATGATTGCTTTAAGGGATATTTAACCATACAAAATCCATACTTTAAAGCAACTTTATTTTTAATAATCGTTTATGAACAACAGTGTTAGTATTTAGTGGCTACGCTTCTTTGGGCAACTATTTGACAAACTGTTACTCTTTTCCTGTTCATATAGGCCCTAATTATGTAAATCACTTTGTGTTAGTGAAATTTATATGACTACAAAGCAAAACTTAAAATATTTTTACTCTTTCATACAAATTTTAAATTTTCTTTGATGAAAAAAATTGTTCACAAAGCCAAAACAAAGTTTTTTCTTGGAAATTAATTTTTGCTGTCCTCTAAACTTCATTAACGCAATGTGATTTACAAAATTAGGGCCATATACAATATTAAGTTAATTCAGACAACTAAAAATAATTGTTTATTACTTATTATGATAGGGGTAAATGCTACCCCTATAATAATAAGTAGTAAACAATACAGATTTATTACAAACAAAAAAAAAATAATAATAATAATAATTGTTTTTATTCGTAGATAATCAAGTTCAAATCTGGGAATTTAACAAATTTAAAATTTCATATTTTTATTATGTTCAATTCAAATTAGTTAAAGTATAATCAATATTAATAAACTTACCTTCAACTTGGCTCGATATATTTTTGCGTTACTTTTGTCTATTTTTACATTTTAAGTGCCAATTCTCTGCTAATTTTGTTAAGTGACTTGTATGTTGTTCACTTGTTACAGTGATGCTTTTTAAACTTGACTCAATTTAATATACATTAATTGTATTAATTTAGCAATTAGTTCATTGAAATTGTTAATTGCGCTCAATAATAGTGTTAATTGATATAAACTAAATTGACGTGTATGTTTGAAAATCATATAAAATGTATGTAAAAAACAAAAACAAAAAAATTTTAAGTCTATTAATATTTAATTTATTACTAATTGCAAAATTAAGAAAAACCCAAGATTTTAATATGAATATAAGCAATTTTGTTTTCCAATTGTCATAATAAAAATAGAATGAAATAAATTTTTAATATAGTATAGAGAAAACTATGACATTAGAAAATGCATGTCTGAAGATCGTATTGAATAAATTAAGTAAAACAAAAATATTGATTAAGAATAAAAATGCAAAGTAAAATGTGACGAGTAGCCGTGTGATTTCTGTTTATTAATACTCAATATCTTTAAAAAATTGTTTTTTCAAAACTTTTATTTCATAAATTAAAAATTGCTGGCTGTTGCTTAAAATGCTGATTACCTGGCATATTTGAAATTTTGCTTCTTTTTTCTAGTTTGTTTTTTTTTGTCCCTAATTTTCCATTCTAAATTCTCTTGTAATATACCGGGTGATTAATTGAAAATGAGAAATATTACATCAATTCTATCTTTTTCTCATGGCTTACTATTAATGTTATTATATTTACTATTAATGTTATTATATTTGAAATAATTGTACAACTTTTATTTTATTAATATTTGTAAGAACTAAATGGAAATTATTGGAGTTTGCCTCCATCATATTTAATTACACACTTACGACATACACTTTGCCAAACACCTTCAGGTTTTTACTTTTTAGAAGTTCATGACCCAAAAATAATGTTCGACTATTTATATGTGCAGATGTATGTGCTTGCATGTGGGTTATACATATAGACAATAAATTGCGTAACCACACAATTAAATAATAACGACAACGTCAAAATAAATAAATAGTTTGATTAATGATTAAAATCCATTCACCTTGAGATTCAATTTCACACTTTAATTTAACTGTTATTTTAGCACCAGCGCAGTTATTATTTATTAACTCCAATTTAAACTTTCAAATGTGGCCACATATATTTCTTATTTATATTTTGCAGTCTTGGTATTCGGGATTGTCAGCGCTTTATAGTGGATCCAAATGCTTAATCCAGCAAAGAACTGGATTTAATTTGGCAGCCCGAAAAAAAAGGCAACTTAAAATAAAATCAGATAACAGAAAACAGTTCAAGAAACATGGATATTCTATTTGGCGATTCGTGGTGTAATAAAATTCACTCTCAATTTTAAACACATTTTATTAGTTTCACCCTCTGTACAAAAACCAGGTTATGATAGTTTTGCGGTTAAAATAAAAGGAAGTTATATGAATGGCCTTTAGGGTCAACCATCTTTTTCTTGCAAAATAATATTTGTATTTTGGTTTATTATTGTTTTAAGTTTGTTTAAAATTTTTTAAATATTTATATATAATTTTCTTACAGACAACATCGGACTGATAATAGAGCAAACTTGTTTGTTTGTATGTGAATGTTTAGTCTCTTTAATTTTAAACTGTTTGATCGATAAGTGCAATGAATTGTAAAGTATGAAAATAATTGCTGTTTGTTGTTGTAAAATAATTTTAAAATATGTAATTTTATTGTATTTCACTGGTAGAAACTGGAAAAAGGGTTGCTTTGCCCACAATTTAAAACTATGAAATCAAAAATAATATATCTTTTGAGTTTATGCCATGTGTTAAGATTAAATATTCATTAAATAGAATTAATGTTTTGCCCTAATATTTTCTAAATAAAGGTACGAACTTTAGTTCCTGCAAAGAGTCTTAACTTGTTGGCTGAAGTATCTGCCACTAAGACTGCGAAGCTTAAGATAGACTGCGCCCTTTCAATAACATGTTTTTAGTCTTTAACTTGGCAGCACTAATTGAATAAGAATTCGATTCAAATCCGTTCGATTTCAATATAAACTTGAAGAAAGATTATCATCTCTCCAAATACGCCAGTTTTATTTATTGACGTTCCCATTGAAACATTCTAAGTGAGATTCATCGCTAAATAAAATTCGTGCTAAACGTATTTCTAACAGATCCGTGATTTTCAAAATAAATTTGCACAATTTAAAAGCGTTAATCAGTCATCAATTTATTGCTGTTGAAATGCAAAAACAAAATTAAATGTTGCTGGCGAAATGGCCGCCAGTTCAAAAAGTGTTACTAACTAAAAGTTTTATACCTCTATAAAAAACACCCTTTAATTTTATACATATATTTGATTCAAAAGTTTAAAACAATTGTTATTCTTAAATAAGAATAATTTAGAATGTTAAAGGGGCAACCTTTCAACTCATATTTGCGCACATCCAAAAAGTGTAGCAAAGATAAACTTGTGCTGTCCAACGCAGTCGGCATAAGTTGAATGTTAATGTTTTGGTTAATTGGATTTGAAACTATAATTAAAACTTGAAAACAATTCTAATTAAAAGGCGAAAAGAGAATAAATACAAATTATTTTAATACGGAATATCTTTAGAGTTTGCAAGTTTAAGGATGATATTAGACAAATATGGTTGTTGTTGTAGTTTTATTATAATACGAAATTAAAATATTTTAAAATACGAATATAATTAATACAATTACAAAGCGAAGGCGTTGTACGTTGCGGCGTATGAGAAATATTGAAATGATGAGACTGAAACATGGGCAGTTAAAGTCAGCTTTATTGCTGAAATTAATATTTTGTCTGCAGAAGCTTAAATTGGAACTTTTCTAGGCTTAAACTGATGGTTAATTTTAACAAATGCTTTGTCTACGGGCAAAGTAATTAATGGTCTACATTGAAACTAATCCCGTGAAAAAAATGTCGTGTTTTGCTGTGCAGTCGATTATTGCACTTAAATGCAACGCTAAAACTTTGGAGTGCATCAGTGCGTAGAATTGTTATTGGATTTATAAAGTTTCTTTTAAGTAGTTCTTCTTTGCTTGATGATGGGCGTGTGATAAATTTAAATTGCATTTATTCACAAGACAGATACTTGACAGCAAATTGCTGATATGACTTTGAAAGTTGATCATATTTTGCAACAAAATTGAAAAACAATGAAAACACTCTTCACGTCTTTTAATGTTATAAATTGTTTTGCCTTCCGTTGTTTTATAATATATTCTGTTGTTGTTGTTGTTTTACCCTAAAACGTCAATTGCATTTCAAAACGTCAGCAGATGTTGTAACAGCAGCAGCAGCAGCAGTGGTAGCGACAGCATGCCAGACGATTGTATTGTTGTAGTGCCAACGAACGTCACACGAAGATGGCCAAGAAACAAGTCTTAATGTTTTATTTATTACATCACTGGATTCAATGGTATTATTGTTGTTGTTGTTTTTGCTGCTATTTTGCTTTGTTTTGCCATTTATTTGAAAATATGCATTAACATTTCAAATGCATTTCAAAATCAATGTCACACAACTAGTTTTTGTATGCCGTTGAAGCTCTGCTCTGACACTCACAAGCATGAGGACATAATAAATTACAAGAGAATGAAGTAAAAATGTTTTATAAATTTTACTACTTTTGCTTTCGTTGCCCCACAAACGGAAGCAGGGAAATGTTAATTCAAACGTTTTTGCAGAATGTAGGCATCGCATTAAAATAACTTCGGGGAGATGGTGCGCAGATAGTTTGCAGTTCACAAAAATAAAATATTGGTGCTGCATTTGTAATATTCAAACCGAAAATGTTAGCCAATTCCTTTTGGGTTTGTAGCACATTGGCTTTGTGTGTGTGCGTGTAACTCTTGTATTGAAATTACAATTCCAGGTTAACAAAAGCCTCTAAATAATTGCAAACGAAACAAAAATTTTATTGTGGATTTTATTCAGTCGTTGATTAGACTGCTGTAGCACAACCAGAAGATAAAACTTTTTTTTTCGAAATTATTTATTTGTTGTGGGTCAAGCTGATGTGTAACCTAGAATTCCATTCTTGCAAATAACAGTTGATACCAAGATCTTAATTCAGTATGTTTAATATAAATAAAGATAAAACTATTGTTTCGTTAAAGATTTATTTCGTTTTTAGATTGTTACACTATCAGTGGTAGAATCCCTGGAACAATCATTGATTGATCGACAATAGAGTCTTAAAAATCTTTTATCTGTAAATGATACACTGCGCAAAATTAGTGAAGTGCTCACTGCTGTTAAGCATTTCTGGGACTGCAAATAACTTTAGCAATTATTTTTCTAGTGTTATTTATTCATCAGAATATTTCATTTATTTTCCAGAATATAAAAGTTAATTTAAGATATTTTATTCTTTCAGAAAGTAAAAACTGCTTCTTGACTTTTATTTTTCGATCAGAAAATAACGTAAATTTTATTCTTCCGAAAATAGAAGTTATTTTTTAATAATTTTTATTCTTCAAAAAATTCATGTTATATCTTGTTTTTCATTTTTGTATAGAAAATAAAAATTATTTCTTCTTCTTCCATTTGTTTATTTCTACGAAAATAAAAGTTATTATTATGATATATTTATTAATTCTTCAGAAAGTAAAAGTTATTCCTTGAGTTTTGTTTGTCGATCAGAAAATAAAAGCTATTTTTTAATAATTATTTATTCCTCAGAAAGTAAAAGTTGGTTTTAGATTTTTATTAATTTTTTAGAGAACAAAAGTATTATTTTGATAAAAATAATATCAATTGATTTAAGATCGAATTTATCGCCATACAAAAATCTTACTTCATAAATATTTTTTTTAATATATGTAATTATTTTTATATGTGTAGTTTAATTTAAAAGTTGACTTGTTTTCTCAAAAAGAAAAAAAAATTAAATAATAATAATAATAATAATAATAATAATAATAATAATAATAATAATAGTAATAAGAATACAAAATTGAATAAATAAAGAATAAATTATATAAATAATATAAAATAAATTAAAAATCAAAATAAAAACATTTTCACACATACACAGAGTTATAGTGACGGCCTCCTAGAATGAGTCAGGAACGCCTTCTACGACCTCAAAACTTCGAGATCTGATGAGAACTCCCAATTTTCAATTTTCCTAGCGAGAAGTTAAAAATAAACAGAAAAAATTAAAAAATTAAAATTTGTTCACCTACAACGTTGTTTAAATATGATGATTTGGTATGAACAGGAATAAAACGCAGGAATATGGATTAGCCGCTCCAGCAGCAAAAATACATGATTGTTTTTTAATATAAAGTTATTAGAATATATTAAATAATTTGAAGAAATTCTATTACACTTATTTATGATTATATTTATTATGATTTTTTTTTTCAGTTGTTTAGCTACTTCAGTTTATTCAAGCGGAATTTTTACCTGCCTTAAAACTTTATGTACAGCAGCCCATCCCCGTACATCTCATTGCATAACTTTTATTTAAAAAAGAAAACACAAAATAAATACATAAAATGCTGACAGGTACTTGTTGTTTCAAGAGTTTCGTTAAATACAATTACAAACATCCAGTGCCGGTACTTAAAAAAAGGAACTCTATTTAAAAAAAATATTTTCCCCCTTAATAATTTATTTGAAATACATATTTTTTTACAATATTCTTGCAGCAAAAACAAGCAACGGAAAAATTAAACATTCGCAAAGAGAAATACATATACAACAGTGCTAATATTTGTTCTAGTTGCATGTGTGTATGTGTATCGGTGTTTGTGGAAAATATTCCACAGAAATACATGATTGCTGACTTGCATGGCGAAATAATTTTACAAGATGGCAGCAGAGCAGCAACAAATACGGGAGTTTTTGGCGAGTCCTTACTGTCAAAATCCTTGAGACGCATGAACATGAGGAAGACTATACGAAAATAGGAGTTTAGTTGTATGAATACCGGCAGTGAGGGTGCAGCAACAAATGAAAACAATCGCTGCAGTTTAATAAATTCATCTAGTTTGTAGAAATTTCCTATCGCTTTTCCGAGTTTTTTGTTTTATTAAAACGAAATTCGGTTAATAGAAAGCTGTTTGCATAGAACGAATTTGGTACTTATATTATTGTTCTGTAAGACCCAGATATGCCATTTAGCAAAAGCTTAGCCTTTTCTGAGAAAATTTTTAAAATTTCGATTTTTTTCCTAAAGAGGCACCCCTTATATTTCTTAAAAACTAAAAAAATGAGCTTTTCTACATCTGCTTCTTGGTGCTTTTGCTAGCTAGCGCTCTCCTTCTTGCCAGTATTTTCCAAAATAAAGCATTTTCAGAAGTAGAAAAGCTAATTTTTTAATATTACAGAAGTAGAAAATTTTATATGTATTTGAATTTTTGGAGAAAAATGCAAAGATTGAATATTTTATAAAGGGTACGTACCTCTTTTAAAAAAATTAAATCCAGAATTAACACGTACAACAAAACAATACATTACAATTTTCAAAATTTATTTCTATATAATAAAAATATTATTCACAAGATAATAGTTTTAATCAAACACTAAATGGGGTAGTGAGAGGTAACTGAAATAAGCTAAAAAGTAGAAAAGTAAGTATGCGAGCACATTAAGTCTTAAAGTTTATCAAATAAGAACATAAAATAACCTTTTGCATTCATGTAATGCAAGTCCAGATTTAGTGTAAAGATGTAATTCTATTGCATTAACATAACTTATTTCAATTTCATTTTAATACCTAATCAGTGGGTGTGGCAGAAAAATTTATCCAGAAATTTATCCAGAATATTTTCCATTATCTTCTCTACCAGCCTGCCAAATTTCATGTCAATATCTCTGAAAACAACGGAGATATTAAGAAAATAATAATGCTAGTAGTGATTATTTGCTTGCATGTGCAGTAGTAGTAAAAAGCTCTTAGTGGTGTGTGTGCCTTAACTAACCAAAATTGAATTCATCACAAGTTGATGGTGAAACTGCATTAGTTAGCAACGCCAGACAGCAACAAAACACAGGTTATCTATACTAATTGTACATGAGTCTATGGCGCAGCTGTAGTGTGTCAGGCTGGCAATCAGAAGGTCGCGTGATCAAATCCCGACCTAATATGTGTGTAAATAAAGAAATAATAAAATTAATTACTGTTCAATAATAATAACAAAACCTAGAAAGAATGCATTGCATTAACAAGAACTCGGTGGTAAAGCAGGGAGAGAGTCTGCCTTGCAATCGGAAGACGAACGTTCGTTCAAATCTGTGTCAAGATCTGTGTCAAGGTAAATTAGATAAATTAAATAAAATAAATTGAATTTGATAAAATAAGTTTCAATATTCACACCCACCACAGCATCAGTTAGCGCGGACAAACAAGAGTAAAGCTATAAACCAAGGTGATATCAGATGAGGGGGAAAAATTACGAAACCCACCTAACAAAAATATTCCCTCCTACACACCTGAAACCAAATAACATCCACCAAAAAACACCACAGAATAAAAAAAAATTAATTAAAAATCCCAAAAAATAAAATTTTCCTTCCCAGCACGGGGAAAATTTTTTTGCTCTTTAAAATAGCCTTATCTCGGAAAGTAATGGACCGATTAGCTTGAAATTGGTGCTAAATAAAAGAAAAAAGTGGTATCTACCGATTCTAAGGTATATCGAATCGAATACCAAGCAATAACACATGATTTTGTAAGCGTAAACTTGAAATTTATGATTTTACGTATTACTACACGCTGATTTTCGTAAATAAGCATTGGTCAGAGAATCTTTCTTGTGTAATTCGCAGGGGAAAGCGATTAATTTATTACTAAAGCAATAATAATAAAATGAATACATATAACAAATACAACGTGCGTAGGCTTATAAAATATGCAATAGATCTTGCAGCCAATGCCCAAACTAAAAGCGTATATAAATATATAAAAGGATTTTACGTCTGTCTGCATGGCTAGTCTTTTCAATATACTGCTGCGCAATTTTATTTAAAGATTTATTTTTGGATTTTTTTTTTGAGGTGGTGTTTTCTTACATACGAGCTCTTGTTAACGTAATGGGCCCTTTCTAGGTTTTATTATTATTATTTACCACCAGGCGTACTTTTTATTTAGGTGGTTTTATGCGTATCCTTATTTTATTATTTATTATATACAAATCTTAGGTCGGATTTCATCACGCATCACTTTCTGTTCGGCCATTGGCGCTGCAAGATCTATTGCATATTTATTATTATTGGTAAATATTAAATAATCGTTTTCCGCTGCGAATTGCAAAAGAGAGATTCTCTGACCAACGCTTATTTACTAAAATCAGCGTGTAGTAATACGTAAAATCATAAATTTCAAGTTTACGCTTACAAAATCATGTGTTATTGCTTGGTATTCGATTCGATATACCTTAGAATCGGTAGATACCACTTTTTTCTTTTATTTAGCACCAATTTCAAGCTAATCGGTCCATTACTTTCCGAGATAAGGCTATTTTAAAGAGCAAAAAAATTTTCCCCGTGCTGGGAAGGAAAATTTTATTTTTTGGGATTTTTAATTAAGTTTTTTTTAATTGTGTGGTGTTTTTTGGTGGATGTTATTTGGTTTCAGGTGTGTAGGAGGGAATATTTTTGTTAGGTGGGTTTCGTAATTTTCCCCCTCATCTGATATCACCTTGGTTTTTAGCTTTACTCTGTTTGTCCGCGCTAACTGATGGGTGGTGCGTGGGTGGGGTGTGAATATTGAGCTTATTTTATCAAATTCAATTATTATTCAATTTATCTAATTTACCTTGACACAGATTTGAACGTTCGTCTTCCGATTGCAAGGCAGACTCTCTCCCTGCTTTACCACCGAGTTCTTGTTAATGAAATGCATTCTTTCTTGGTTTTGTTATTATTATTGAACACTAATTAATTTATTATTTATTTATTTACACTTAATTAAGGTCGGGATTTGATCCCGCGACCTTCTGATTGCCAGCCTGACACACTACAGCTGCGCCACAGACTCATGTACAATTAGTATAGATAACCTGCGTTTTGTTGCTGTCTGACGTTGCTAACTAATGCAGTTTCACCATCAACTTGTGATGAATTCAATTTTCTTAGTTACAGCACACACACCACTGAGAGCTTTTTACTACGACTGCACATGCAAGGAAATAATCACTACTAGCATTATTATTTTCTTAATATCTCCGTTGTTTTCAGAGATATTGACATGAAATTTGGCAGGCTGGTAGAGAAGATAATGGAAAATATTCTGGATAAATTTCTGGATAAATTTTTCTGCCACACCCACTGATTAGGTATTAAAATGAAATTGAAATAAGTTATGTTAATGCAATAGAATTACATCTTTACACTAAATCTGGACTTGCATTACTTTTATGCGAATTGTTATTTTATGTTCTTTAAGACTTAATGTGCACGCATACTTACTTTTCTACTTTTTACCTTATTTCAGTTACCTCTCACAACTTTATTTAGTGTTTAATTAAAAATATTATTGTTTTTCTTGGGAGTAATATTTTTATTATAAAGAAATAGAAATAAATTTTGAAAATTTTAATATATTGCTTTGTTGTGTTTGTGTGTATTAATTTTTGGTAATAAAAATTTATATATTTTTAAGTTTAAGAGTTTGTATTCATAATGCACCACTTTGTTCAAAAAATCGATTTTTAAAAACTTTTCTTAGAAAATTGTAGGAATATCACTCAAATAATATGGCAGCACCACTATTTTTGAAAAATTTCTGCGGCGTTGCCAGTCTACGGGACTTCACCCTTCATTAATGGGATGTTCAAACATTTACGAATTATCAGATTCAGACTGTATTCATACAGAAAATGTTTTTATGTTTGCTATTTATAAATACTTATTTAATGTTTGTTGATTTATTGTAAAATTACAAATAAATATAAGTACATTTTGAAAGCATCAGTTTATAAAAATATACATAGTATATATAAAAATTTTTAAACGTACGTATTCAGATATTTTAATTTAAGTTTAGATATATTACAAGATGTAGAGTTATTACAATTTGGTTACATTTCGTTTTCTCCACAACATAGACATGTTTATTAAAGTTTCATATTATTTTAATTATGATTATTATTACTAAATCTTAAATCCTTATCAAAACTTATACATTCATTATTAGTTTAAAATATATAGGGCTTAGTAAGATTGGGCCTACATGAAGTATTAGACGAGTTGATGTTGATTAACCTGAAACAAAACAAAAATTGTAAATAGTTTTATTATTAATTTAAAGAAAAACATATAGTTCTGACCTTTAATCCAAGAAAAACGATTTCTGGCCTTTTTGCGGAATGAAGACAAAAACGTCAGCTGTAATTCAAAACTTTTTGCACAGTTTTTGAACAGAAATTAAGCATCAAAAAGTGGTAATTTATGTAAGATTATGAATTGCAAAAGTTCGGAGGAGAAAATCTTCTACATGGTTTGTCCAGGTTTTCGCCGCTTTTAACTGAAAGATAGTCTGTAAGAAAACAATTAACGGGGTATGCATGTTAATATTTCACAGACAACATCTTGTGCTTAACAATCGTGATTAGTTAAAATATCTGCGACACACTTACCCTCAATCAAAACGAAGTGCCGTTGAATTTCTATTGAAATGCTTCACGGTATTTTATTTCAGCTTTAGCAGAGTTCAAAAATCCGTCACCAACAACATTTTAGCCCATAGCTTTGGGGCTTCGTGCAAAGCTTTGGGGCCGATACACGCTGAAATAAATTAAGAAAAAAAAAATTTCAATTAAAGAGAATATTGAACGCAAGTAATTTAAAATTATATATAAAGGGAACTTCTTAAAATTTTTTAAAAATATTTTTGTTTCTATATATGACAAATTGTCTTCCCTTATATCTGAAACTACTGAGAAAGTAAACGGAAAAGTTTAAAACTCACCCTATTCCAGGTAAATTCTACAAAGTTAAGTTTTTACAGGTACTTTTGGATAGAGACACGTTTTTCCAAAAAAAAAAAAAGACTGAAAATAATGTGTTTTAAAAATTTTTCTTAGGAATTGCTAAATTTTCGGCGGAAACCTCCTTTTGGCCAACAAATTCCAAAATAAATCATTTTCAAAAGCAGAGAAGCGCATTTATGAATTTATGAAAGAAAAGTAAACATTTTAAATTTCATTGGGGGTACCTCTTTGTAAAACAAATACACTTTTTAAAAGTTTTCTCAGGAAAGGCTAAACTTTTTCTAGACCCCCTCCTTTCCCCAGTACTTTCCAAAATAAAGCATTTTCAAAAGTAGAAAAGCCAATTTTTTGATTTGTGAGAATAGTGATAAAATTTAAAGTTTCATAAAATCGAAATTTTAAAAATTTTCTCAGAATTTTCTTACAATTTTATAATCAAGAATATCAACAATAAAAACATTAATAGTAGACTTAATAAACTTTATAATACGATGATCATGGCTATAATTCCCTGTGCCGATGAACTGTAACTTTTAAACAGTGTTTATAAAAAAATATGAAATTCAATTTTGATGGGCTGATTGTTCGAGAAGTGTTTCAATTTCGGAAAGACGTGATAAATCCCCAAAAGGGAGAGACTCTTCATATAAATTTTTCATTAATTATTCAACTGAAATCGTGGAGCAGAACAGCTGTTTAAAAAAAAAGTTTGTATCAGCTGCGATTTTCAAGGTTTGACTGGGATTCGAACTCACGGCCTTCTACTAATTGAATCAATAACTCAATTAATTAAATGTTAGGCTCGATATAAAAATATACAAACAAATTCAGCAGTAACGGTAATTTTTTTTGTGTATTGAAAGTTGTTCGTATTGGCTCGAAGTGTCGCGTCAGCGTATTGCCGATGATGTCCTGAGTACATGGACAGCTGCTTAAGCTTCTGTTTTTCAAAGGAGAACCATATTTCATTGTACACAATTGAATGTCCTTTTTCTTTCTATGTTTCCGTCAGGTGTTTCTGCTGGTTTTTTCTTATCTGTTATTATTTACCGTTCTTTTGTGCTGCTTTCAAAAATATTTTCAAGGTGTTTAGAATTCTCTCATTATTTTTATTATGTTTCTTTATTGAATTTGTGCACTCGTTAATACAAGACAGACAAATTAACTAAAAGTTTATTTTCATAGAAGCAAGAAATAATGCACAGTGGGTCAGTTGGGTAAATAAGTGCAACAAAAGAGAAATTAAAGAATAAACTATATTTTTCACAACGTATTGAATAAAATAAAATTTAATCAGTTTAGATTTACAAAAGACTATTTTAAACTGGATAAATTTTATTTTATCCAACACGGCATAAACAAAACATATTCAATATAATAAATAAAAGCTCCTGAACGAGCTCTGGCGATAAGTTGGATCTTAAGTCGCTTCGTATTAATTTAAGCACCGAAAACTTTGTTTTTCAATTCAAAGTCCTTGTTGAAAATTGTCATGTTACTTACAAGATTATGGAGTTACTCTTTTTTAAATATTTTATTCATCTGCCGTGTTCGGAATGATAAATAAAGGAAATATGGAACAAATTTATCTATCAGCTATTAACATCAGGGCCTTTTTCCCAACTCCCGTTTTATTCTCGTCAAATAATTATATATTTTTACTGAGTTCGCCAGTTATTTAGAGGACAGATTAAAAAGGACTATTAAAATATAGTTGCCCCCATCGTTATGAGAACGAGTTGTTTGGGAGATAACATAAATATTCATTCCCAATAAATCGGTATTGTAAATGTTTTAGGAATACAAATCACTATTGTGAATTGTTTCAATTGTAAATATATTTTTTTAAAATATATTAAATAATAGAATTATGAATAATTTGATTTCATCAATTCAACACGCATTTCGTTCCACTGTGGACTCAATTTGGCTGGCAGTGAAGTGCTTTTTATTTACATTTTATTTGATTAAATTATTTGTCCGTAAAATGCTTTACATTTAAATTGAAAAATTAAGCTTGTTCGGCGCCTCTAATGAAGTCTTAAATATCTTTGGCCCACTTATTTTCTCTTGCCTCTTGTAGCCACTAGAAAAACAAACAAAACGGTGAAAAAAATCGATCTGTGAAAAGTTGTAAATTATTCGAAGCTTTGTAATCCTCTTTGAAAAATTTATTTCAATTATTTATAAAAACAGAGTGACAAATTATTTTTCTGACGATTTTTGTCAGTGTTAAAAAATATTTATAATCATAAAGAAGTTTTTTGTTTTAATCATAGAAATATTATGAAACATTCCGGTTTTTTTCTAAAACAAAAAAAGTTTTATTCTGAAAAAAAAATTGGGCTGATTTCCAATAAAACTTTGTTTGTAAATATTTGAAAACTATTTTCAGTTCGATTAGCTGTAGCAGCGTGTTTTTTAGTTTTTTAAATTTTTATATATTTTTAATGTTCGATTTGTCACTAATTAATAGAAGTGTGTCCATATAATTAAATTAATATTTATAATTATGTTTTCCATCGTGCTGAACAGAGTATCGAAATGGTACGCATGCGCAGATTGTGCGCAAATAAAAAATAAAAGCTGATTTCTTTTATTTGTTAAAATCACGATAGAACGTGATGCATCTCTTAGCATCAATAACATAGAGATAATACAAACCGGTTGATGTCCCAAAAACTTTGTTCGAAATCCCCCAAATTCCAGAAGTTCCCCCAGAGAGAAAATGCCCACCGGTACTTGAACACGTATCTCTTACTTCGAAGAGCGATGTTTTGCGGTAAGTTTTAATGATGCTAGCCTGTTCCGCACTTCCAAAAACTTTGGTAGAAGTCTCCAAAATCCCAGAAGTTCTCCAACGGTTCCCTGGATAGAAAAATAGCCATAAGTACTTGGATAGGAGAAACCGAACCATTAAATATGTACAATTTTCGCTTTGGTCCTATAAAATAAAAAAATATGCTTCTAAACTTTCAAAATTGATTTGTTTTGGAAAATATTAAGAAAAATATGCATGCAAATAAATACGCAAAATAATAATAATTTGTTTAATGACTGTGTTTGCTATGATTTTGATATTTCCTTAAACTTCTTATTCATTTAATTGCAAGTTTATAACAGCATCTCCAAGTACTTTAAAAACTTTTTGGGAAAAAGTTTTCTGATGATCTGTTAAAAACCCTTAAAACTTTTTTCTTTGCAATACTTGCGAATAATGAAAAAGTTCTATTAAAAATTATAAAAAAATATAAAATTTTTTATTTCTATTGGTTTCTATTATTCACACAGAAAAGATGTTCAAGTTCTGGGATTTATGGCGATCACGTTTTAGTACCACAAGCCCCAGCTACTCGTCCTCTATAGCCCGTCTAATTTTTATCAATATCCGATGTCCTATAAATTTATTTATTTTTTTATTGTGCTTAATTTTGCTTTATTCCGTATGAATATTAAAACTTTCCTTCGCATTAAACTACACTCAGCATCTGTTATACCCGATTTACTTTTGCAAATTTGGCCCATTGAAATTTATTTCATTGTTGTCTGTTGTTGTAAATTTGTTTTATTAATATTTTTATTTCTCGCCTTTCCATCCGTAATAGGATGTAGGAATATTTACTCGTACCTTCAACTTTCTCTTTCGGTTCATTAACATTTTTTCGCCATTTCGAAAAAAGTTTTTATTACAGATTTATTTTTAGGGATTATTAATGGGATACGTTTTATTTTAATTGTTGCTCTGCTTAATGAAATGTTTACATTAGGGGTGTCACCAAATGCCATGATTATGTAAATAAAATGTTTTTATAAGCAGGCAGTTTAAGGTTTTGATAAGCTTTTAAGATGAACTGCGATCCTGGGATTTTTTAATGAAATTTATGGACGAGAACAGCTCCCAAGTTTCTTCTTTATTAAACATAATTTTGCTTTTGAATGTAATTAAACTTATAAGTCTCAAGGCACGGTCACATTTGGGCAAATATTTGCTCAAAACAACGTAACCACTAAATAAAATATTAATGAAAAACATTTTAATTCAGATAATCATATCCAATTATATTGGATTATTATATTATTTATGAAGCTGATTTACTTAACACCCTCGTATTAAGGCCAAAAGATATCTCTTTACTGTTCAGTGGTTATGCTTTTTTGGGCAAATATTGGACAAGTGTGACCGGTACCTTTAGCAAAAGAAAAACTATGTCTGGTGGCTTAATGAAAATCTCTAAGTGGCCTGTCAAAAACCTGGAAATTTATTAAAGCACATCCATTAACTGCCCACAATTACAAAAGTGAATTCAAAGGAGAGTTGTTTCGTAATAAAACTTTTCATTATCGTCTCTCTTAAAAAAGTTTTTTTTCTTCTTCGCAATAGTATCCCATTTATTATTATCTGCTTGACAGTTTCTTAATTAATTAATATTTATTAAGTTTTAAACACTTTAATAAACTTCAGCACGAACAGCAATTTCGGTTACAATAATAACAATAACAATAAAAAATAAAAGTTCCTACAGCCGAGTGTCATAATGCCAATTAATGTGAATAGCAAACAATCTGTTTTATATGAAAAAAAAGAAACTAGTTTTCATATCCCTTTTCGCCTGAAGTAATAAAAACACCCTACACATGCCTACACTCATACAAAAATATCTCTATATATGTGTGTGTGTGTGTGGGTTTGATTTAAATTCATTTGTTGTTACACTGTTTTGTGTTTCAATCTAAAATACAACTCAATTTAACCTAAATTTTTATATCCACACACATTCCCAATCCTTCTAATGGCTTCCAATTTATTTAATACCTCGAGGGTAAAAACAAAATACTCTGCTTTCATACTGCTCGTCTATTTACTTAAAAAATAAAAAAGAATATGTAAAAAAAAGAAAACTTAAAAAGTGGTATCTTCTCACGATAAATAAAAAGCTGGCATTCCATGTGGTTTCAGTCCACACACGACTGTATGGCTGATGGCGTTACAATACCATCACCAAAAACAAATCCAACATTCCGCATCAATCATTCAACTAAACCGACTAACAGTTGTGGGCAAAATGTAGGCACTTACGCTTCTTAATTTTTCAATGTATTCATAATAAATAAATTTTGTGCTTAATTCATGTTCAATTTGTTAATGATGTATACGTTGTTTAATCGTATAATTATACAACGTTGTATTTCTTTTGCTCATAATTTTCCTACATAAGTGTGCTTTATTTAGTAGGCTTGGTCCAATTGTGGCATATCGACCGATATCTCACGACCAAATTCTTAAATATTGGCTGCCAGTGCGTCAACCGTTACGGGCTTGTCTCTATAGACAATAAGCCTTATCATAGAGCCACACAAAAAATAATCTGAAGGCGTAAAATCGCACGATCTAGACGGACAATTGAGCGGCCTCAAAATTAATATCAACTGCTCACCGAAATCTCAATTGGGTCAGATATGTCAATTGTTTAACGTCAGTGCCTGCCTTGCGGCCCAATCTGACGCTGCTCTTAACACCGTGTAGAATCAATGCTTCTACCAACGCCCCCACACGCAACAGACTTTTACGCATGAGTACCAATTTCGAAACCATGTAGTTGGACATGGCCTCCCCCTTGGTTAGAAGCGGAGCCTATCTAAAGCTCCACACCGAGCGAAACACTATTCCTGCGATTTGTGTTTAAACCACAGCCATCACGAAGCTCCCCGAAGGGCCGCTCCATTGCCAGGCTGGAACCGAAGTTCCAGGGGCTCCTGACACTCATGGTACCAGAATTAAGTCCCTGGTCAGACCATGTAGGCGGAGAACTATTTCCAGTTGAACCCCAAACAGTTCGGGACTGGTGACCCACTCTCAATTGGGTCAGCCGAATCCACCTCTTTCCTTGGGGGGAATTCACAGGCTACAAGGAACCTTTCGGAACGCCATCAGTTTAGTTTGATTCGGTTCAGCTGGTCAAAAGACATAAGCGGGTGACACAAACACATACATACATACAGGCTTAGTGACGGGCTCTCAGAATTAGTCAGGAACTTTTCCAAAGGACTCAAGCCGTAGAGATCTGATGAGAATTAAATTTTAGCAAAATAAAAAATTTTTTTTTCGCAAATTAAAAAATGGGTCCTTATCCCACTTTGTCAGGACCCATTCACCAAAAGTTAGCCATCGTGGCAGGTCGTGTTGCTTCATTCAATTCCTGCACCAGTTGTATTTTACAAAGTTTTAATCCCTAATCCTTCCGCGAAATTCTCCATGTAGTGGAAGGATTAATTCTTGTGTGCTGCTGATTCCATATCCTTCCGAAATTTAGTCACAATCCGCAATCACTCTCAGGAACGCTTCTCAAGAACTCAAACCGTAGAGATCTTATGAGAACAAAATTTTTGCAAAACGAGGTAAAACCAATAATTAATTTTTTGTTTCTTTTATTTTTAAAGTTAAAAAGTGGGTCCTTATCCAACTTTGCCAGGTTCCATTCGCCAATTTCTGACGCAAAATTTTCCATGTAGTGGCGTAACAGAGACTTAATTTTCGCGTGTCCGATTTTGGAAATTCCTTCAGAAATTTAGTCACAGCCCTCTCTTTCCTAGAAAAGAGTGCAACATTTTGTACACTTTTTAATAGAAAATGGCAACATTCTGTCTTTTGAAAATAAAGAATTTATTAGAAATTAATTTAATAATTTAAATTTTTAAGTCCTGCAAACTGCCGCAAATTAGAAAAGATGTGAAAAAATGTTACACATTTTCCAGAGACGAAAATATGCTTTTAGTGTTTCCCTCAGCACTTTCGAAACAAGATGTCTCTATTAAGCCAAAGTTGTAAAGTTTTTATGTCTATTATTATTTTCAAATAATGTTTCGATAAGTGTTCCGAAATGCAACTCAAATGGGCAATAAAAATTTCAGCTTAAAAAAACAGTTTCGACAACAAATTAAAGATTTGTGAATAAACGACTTTAGTTGCTTGTGTTTTGGCCAACACTTAATGCATCTACAGCCATCCGCAGTTGTTGTTACGACGTGAGACGATCTAAAAAATATAAAATTATGAAGAGGCGCTGAATTGAACTGAATGGATGGGAGGATAACAGAATGAAAGCGGGAAATAGTCGATTCTTATACAATTTTGAGTATAAATTGTTGTTTTATGGTGGTTATGGATGTTAGTGTGTGTGTGTGTGTGTGTGTGTGTGTATATGCGTGCTAAAGGAAGATACTCTTCGAATTAAATTGTTGCTCTTGCGTTTCGCCGATGATGTTGGTTTTGGCGCTGACAATGATTATAGTAAAACATGCACGTTCATGTTTATTTTTTGTTTTGCTTTCTTTTACACCAACACATGTGTGAATGTTCAATCTGCACACATACACACGCTTCTATATGAACGTGCTTGCCTGTGTATTGAATACAATACACACTGTTAAATAAAAATTGTATGCTTCGTATGTGCGAGGGATTCATATTATTTCGAATTTTATTGTTGTTGCTACTGTGGGGGGGGGTCTGTTCTTAAATAGATTTTCTTATTTGCTATTTAGAATGTTCATGTATGCGGGATGGCATTTATGGAGAAGTTATTAGACTGGTCCCAGAAGTAAAAATGAGGACATATTTTGAATAGGACCATTTGCATAGAAGAAGAGATATTGTTGAAACGAATTTTGGAGAAAAGGTGGCCAAAATTTTACACCTTGACCTCTGCAGTTGAAATTAATAAATTTTTCTCCGTATTTAACTCGCATTCATTCTTTTTCCCCAGGGGTTTCTAACTGGTTCCTATAAGTATTTCACTATTCCACGGGGGGGTTTTTTAAATTTTTATTTCCGATTGAATAAAAGTTGCCAACAATTTAGGAATTTAAATTTAAACAACTTTTATGGTGCTTAAATGTGAGCATGTAATCTGTTATTTTTTTTAGAGATACTGAGAATGGCTTTTTATATATCCTTTTCGATACCCAACACATTTTAAGAGATCATTACAAATCACTTATTTGCTTTCCATCAGCCAATTAAACCCAGGCCCAGAAACGTTTATATTTCTGTGTTTATGTACAACTTGCAAGTGAAGTTAATGCTTGTTGTGGCCTTCCCAGTTAATTTAAAATGCTTTTTTTTGCTTTTAAAAATATTTATGTTGCAAGAGCTTACAAGAAGTATATATCGTGCATATCTACATTAAAATTGCCGTCAAGTCATGTATGTTTTGTCAATATTAGTGGCCGATTTGATATATAAAAGTGTACCACAAAAAAATGTATGACGTATTTATATATGATAACATAGTTTTTGTAAAATTTACATTTTTAAAAGAATTTTTTTTCGCCATAAAGAGCGGAGTCGAATGGCCTAAATTTAATGCAGAGCCGCAAATTTTCTCTAAATCGGTTGAATGAGAAAATTATAAAATTTTCGATCACTTTGTGGGGAAGGTTCCAGAGATGTCGTGCAAGAGGCACGATATATATTTTATTTTGTCTTATATATTTTATTCTACATTAAACACATGGAGTTTCAGATTCCTTAAAATTGAATGTTGTTTTAGTTATTGAAAAAATAAAAATAAAATAATAATACTAAAAAGTTGTTGCATATGGGCATGTGGGCGCCACTGCCTGCACCAAAACAAAGGCGCCTGATATATTTTCACACGAATGAAAAACAAAATTGACATGAAGAATATTTTTATTAAATTTATTATTCATATTTTGCATGGTTTTCGAAAATTAAAGCTAAATTCTGATTCATAACAGAAAGATAAGGCACGTTTTATGAGCCACATTTAACTTAATTGCTGGGAGAGATAAAATCGCAACAATTTACATTTTTACGCCTTTTTATATCTGAAGCCTGTTGTAACATTTATTTTCTGTTTTTCATAGTTTAATGTTGGCTATCAGTGTTACATTTGGCGATTTATCGTGACGGTTTCAAGAGATGATAAATAGTTTGTGGGCAATTTGACGTTTCTCTTCTTCATTTTAGGGCATTTGAAGAGATGATAAATTATGTGTGGGGTATTCCAAGAGAGCGGCAGTTGAGCGTTTTTTTTTTAAATTCATAACGATTGTGACTAAAAAGTGACATGAAACAAACAAAAAATTATATTTTTATTTATTTTAATTGCTCGTAACTTTTCTGGCAATTTTCCTTTAGACCTGCTGCCGAAATTCGGCTCTATTTTTACGCGTTTTTTTATTAGTTTCACTTTTACTTAACTCTCCTTTTGTTTTGTGTTTCCACGCGTATGCTTAATTTTACTAATAATGTTACTCATTGTGGAGGTGGTCCATGTTCTTGTCTTCTCAAAATGTGTAAGTATTGTTGCACGCTTTCGTATCACATACAACAAACTATTTCTTTTCCAACAGTTTTATTAGGAGATAAAAACGATTCTATAACGCAGTCGTATACCTGGGAAATTGTCACATAGTGAAATTCAACAACTTAACAAATAGAAATATCGAATATATTTTTAATTTATCATGGACACATTTTGTAACGTTTAAAAATATTGTGGCAAAAACTACTGCCACTTAAATCAGTAGAAATATTTTTTTGTACTACGATTTTTCCTTCTCTATTCACAAAGAAAACAGGAAGAGGATAAGATAAAAAATGCCAAGGAGTTGGTCTTATGTTTATCCCGTTACCATGACGATGGAGATTTTTGTTTTGGGGAAAATTTTATATCCAGTTTTACACCGAAATATCAGCATTTTTTTTTTTTGCTTTGCTGGCATTTGTAAATGTGTGAAATTATTTCATTTGATATTTTATTTAAATTGATTTTTCTAATGTGAAATTTTTATCATGCTGAGCATGCATGACACATCTGTTTCTTCTTTTTAAATTTTGATAAATATTGGCAAATTAAGAAATTGTTTAAGTTGACAACGAGACACGTTCTTTTTCTCAATTTCTCTGTCTTGAATATCGAATATTAATGGAAAATTGTATTTCAACAGACACAATTGATGGATGCTTAAAATGTGAAATTGATTTACATTTAATTTACTTTTTTTTAACTCAAAGTGGGATGTGTTTGTATTTCGATTTGATTAGTTCCAATTTACATATTCTCTTTTTGCTTATTATTTAATTAATTCTTCTTTATTTGACTTTTATCAAATTTACTATTTGACATGTTGACAAGTATTTCTGGAATGAAAATGAAAAGGGGAAAACAAATATTGGCAGACATGTTTCGATGTTTATTGTGAAATTTAAAATATTCATGAATAATTTCTTAATAAAAAAAGGTTTAATGCCGCTTGACAAGCTCTTTTCGATACAGATTTTGATTAATATATTTGAAAAATTAAATGGAAATTAATTAACTATGACAAATGTAAAACACTCTTACGAATTAATACTTCCGGATCCGCAGGCAACGTATTGCGTTCGATGGGGAAGAATATCTTAAATTTTATTTAAATTTCAATCCATACAAAATTTCACTTTTAGAACTATTTAAAAAACATGTAAAATTCCATCGAATAAATTTAAAAAACAATTTTTGTATTAAACTTAAAAACAACAGAAATACAACACTGTATAATAAGACGATAAGACAACGCATACGATTTCAATTCTGGTTTTATTTCAATACGATGTTTTGGATTCCAAAGCAGAAATTAATAGTCTGGTTCACAATGTCAATATCGTTCTGTCGAGAAAACACAATTAAACAAAAACAACATTTTAGAATTTGTTATTGTTTTAATTTTTTTTTGTTGACAGAACGATATCGCGTGACGTTGTGGGCCAGAAAGTAAGAAAATTGGTTTCTCTTTTAGACAATTTTTTTTGTAAAAAGTATTTTTGCAAAAAAGTATTTTTGTAAAAAGGTATTTTTATTAAAATGTACTTTTGTAAAAAGCTATTTTTCAATAAGGTACTTTTGCAAATTGGTACTTTTGTAAAATATTCTTTAGTAAAACCATAAAATCGTACTTTTTAAAAATGTATTTTCGTAGAAATTTACTGTTATAATAAGAAACTCATATGAAAAGGAAGTTTTTGGGAAAAAGTTACAGGTGTAGGAAGGTACTGCTGTGAAAAGGTACTTTTATGAAAAGATACTTAAAAAAATACTTTTGTAAAAAAAATACTTTAGTAAAAAGGTACTAGTATAAAAATGTGCTTTATAAAAAGTTACTTTATAAAAGTTGATTTATAAAAGTATTGTTGTGAAAAGGTACTTTTGTAAAAATTTATTTTTCTTAAAAGGAAATATTGTACAAATGTATTTTTATAAAAAGAGCACTTTTGTGAAAAGGTACTTTAGCAAAAGAGTAGTTACATGTATTTGTACAGAAAGATACTGTTGTAAAAGTGTAATTTTTGGCATAAAGGTACTTTTATAAACCTGCACTTTTATAAAACTTGAGGTATATAAAAAGCCACTTGTGAAAAAAATTGGTTATGTTAAAAGGTACTTTTGTAAATTTATAGGTTTTGAGAAAAAATAATATTGTATAAGGGTGCTTTTATAAAAATTTTCTTTTATGAAAAGCTACTTGTGTAAAAAATTGGTTGCATAAAAAGGTACTTTTATATATATATACGTTTTGAGAAAATATAATATTGTGTAAAGGTACTTTTATAAAAAGGCACTGTTGTAAAAAGTTATTTTTTTTTTAAGTATTTTTGTAAAAAGTGTTTTCTTTAATTGGTACTATTTGACATATCGATAAAATGTAATATTGCAAGTTAATTTTTTTGGTTCTTATGGTTGTACACAGCAGAGCAGAACAGCTGTTCTCAAAAACCGCTACACTTTCATCATCAGTGTTTTTTTTTTCTTTTTTTTTTGTCATTCAAATATTCGTTTTAATTCTAATAGAGAGTTTTAGATTCTGAATCAGTTTGTATCGAAAACAGTTTCATAGTTTAGAACTTCCTCAAAAAATTGGAAAATCTAATATTGAATTTTTTAGTAAGATTTTGGGAAAACGGAATCAGCATTAAATAAAACTAAAGAGGTTTATATTGTTGTTGTTCGCTGCGTATGGCGATTTAGAGTATTTGCGTTTTGGAATCATTTTGTTTCTAATCGAAGTCGTTGTGAAGTCTGCTCTCAAGCTTGGGTGAACGTAGAGAACCGTGCCTCTCCTTCAACAAAAGCACTGAATTAGCGGAGCTAAATCTGCTAAATATTTGACTTTATCATTGAAACATGTGCGTTTAATAAATCTAAATTATTTATTATAGCAAGCAGACATAAAATCCTTATGCATGTTTTCATAAGCCCATTAATAATTTATAAATTAAATGCGTAATAAAGCGTATGGAAATAAAAAAAGTATCATAAATAATTTATGAACGCCATTTGCAAAGTCCTGCTTAATAAAATCCTTTTGAATATATTCTTTTACAGATATTGATTTAGAATCTCATTTCCACAGTTGTGAATATAAGAATTTTAATAAAAATAAAAATGAAAATGAAAAAATATAAAAACAAATTGTATTTTCTCTTTTATAGGAAAGTGATGTTTCCACAACAGAAGGTTATCCTTTTCACGATTTTAACAATTTAATGAAGGTAAACGAAAGTTAAAGTTTAAAGTTGTTGCCCTCTCTCCCTTTTACATTTAATCTTTAATATTCCATTTCCTCCCTTTCCTTACATCACTTATTTATGCACCAGCACATTTTTCTCAAATAATCTCCAGCACACATACACACACACACACCCTGTTTGTATGCACTCTATTCAACTTTTTGTCAGCACTTCCTTGCACCGCACCATTCTGTATTACATTCCAGCCTCTTTAGGAATTCAACATGCGCTTTGCTTAATATTTCATATATTAAATATTGTTCGAGCCAACTTTGGAGTGCCTTTTCGGATTTTACTACTTTCGAACGTGTTGTTATGCTAAAACAATTAAAAATTCTTGTACATTCCACTGGTGGGTGTGTCTCTGTCTCCGTCTCCCCCCCTCCCCTTGGTATTTGGAAAAATTTTCATTAAGAAAATGTTCATACAAAGAATTTGGTTATTAAACATTTTCCCATGAATTTATGTTTGCAAAACTTGCGAAGCTTTAAGGAGAACTTCAACAGACAAGAAAATTAATTAAAGCTGAAGAGACGGAAAGCTTAAAGTTTCTATACGACGTCTTAGAAAATTGTGTCACAGGAAATTGGAAAAAGAAAACTGCGTGCCAGTTAAAGAATGATTCACAGTTTTAAAACTTGAATAAAAAAATTAAGCAAAAAGCAACAATTGAAAATTCTGAATTTCTTTCGTCGAAATTTTACTACAAACTTATTTATTCAAAATATAAATTTGTCATCAAGAACATAAAGCTTTTATTACATCCATATAAATTTTAATATAATTTTAAGCATTTCCTTTGCTAAGCAAACAATTTTAAATGAAATTTCCTTGAATCGAATGCCCCAGTAGTTTATTCTTCTGTTATAATTTATTTGAAAAGAAAATCATAAACTATTGACTAAATTAGTTTTTGCTGAGATCTTTAAAAAGACTGCACATTTCTCTTGAACTTGGCAACTTTTAATTTAAGAGTTTTAAAGAGATTTCGAATGTCACATTTTCATTTATGTAAATGTCAATAACATTGACATTGCGGTGTGTTTGCAAAGTCAACGAATACACACACACACACACATACACATGCACATACACAAGCCAACGGGAAAAAGTCTACTGACTGACACATTAACACTCTGAAACCGTTTTTATTTTATTTATTTATTTTTTTTTTTAATATTTACACACCGACTTACATATTGACATTTCACAGACTGTCATTTGGCATTACAATGGCTTTTCCTGGCTGGCAGCAGACAATGAGCCAGGTTGTGTGTGAATGTATGGTAAACAACTCCCTAAAGAATTCAAGGTGTTGACATTAATTCAAATATTTAAATTTGCTTTCCAACGTAAATAACGGAATGAATAAGCCAGCGAGCGAGCGAGTGAGCGGGTGAGTGAGTGAGTGTTTGAAACGGTTTATTTACTTCAACTGATTTTTCAGCTTTTGTGCGCAGAAATAAACTAAAAAGGATTCTTTTGTTGAACAAACAAAATTAATTGCGAGTTAAGCGGGGAGAAAAGTTTAGGGTGCCAAAAAAAGTTTGTGGTAAAAGAAAAAACTTCAATAATGAGATGGGACGGAAGCAATTTATTAAAAAGAGGGTTTTGTTTTGAAGGTGTTGAGAGATGGTTTCAATTTAATTTCTCTTTATTTTTCCTAATACACTTATCCCTCGATTTACACGATACGTTTTTACATGATTTCACTTTTACACGATTATTTTGGTTTTCGTGTAAATTGAGAGATTTATGAGAGATTTATGAACGTATATATATATATATATATATATATATATATATATGTATATATATATATATATATATATATATATATATATAATAAACGAATTTTTTGACATATTGTCATTGTACTATTATAATATGAAACTTATTTGTTGGGTGGTTAAGCCATAAAGGTATAGAAAAATAAAATAGAGTCGTATCGAATAAAAGTTGTTTGTTGGGTTTGGTTTGTATAAGTTTCATAGCCTGCTACACTTATTAT
Source organism: Linnaemya vulpina (assembly GCA_963675445.1). Taxonomy (NCBI): domain Eukaryota; kingdom Metazoa; phylum Arthropoda; class Insecta; order Diptera; family Tachinidae; genus Linnaemya; species Linnaemya vulpina. The sequence continues at coordinate 19,763,983 of OY776279.1, read as the reverse complement.
AATGTGATTTTTTGAAATTGTTTGTGAATTTTTATAGTTAATTTATTTAACATAATTCTCAGATGGTTTTTGGAAGTCTTTTAATAAGTTGAGAAGTTTGAAACTTTGCAAAACTGTGGTTGAAGTCTACTGACGATTTGGTAAGAAGCACCAATGAAATGCATATAGACATGGCTTAACCACCCAACAAATAAGTTTCATATTATATATATATATATATATATATATATATATATATCGTGTAAATCGAGGGATAGGTGTATTTTAATTGATAAATTTATGTGTATTGCTAGGGTTAGTAATTAGAAGTGGGCCAATCAAGTTCAGGGGGCCGTTTCTTAAAACTACAATTTGCAAGTGTAAAAGTAAAAATTAATTTTTCCCAAAAAAATTTATTTATTCATCCATTTCTTCTTTGTGACCTTCACGCATATAGAGATAATTCGTCCTTTGAACGAGAGGTTCGTGTTAAACTTTTATATAAACTTTTTTTCAGAGTCCATAAGTAGTGCTTCCTCTATCCTCTTTTCCGTAACAAGTTTTCCTTAATGTGGCACAATGCAACGCATACGTAGGGCGCTAGCTTGAGTGCAGGTCCAAGACAAAAAAAATTTCTACGCAAGACAAAAAAGAAAATAGTCTTCCCCATATATCTTAGACTTGGTTAAGTATTTTTTCCGATCCTCGAAACAGCTACGATATACACTTTTTGTTATGTCCTTGAACTCTCTTAATTATTCGGATATTATTTCCTCAATCGTTGCAAAATGGCTCTTTTCAATCTTGGGAACAGGAAAACGTCCCAGGTGACGAATTCTGCTGAAAGTATCTACTCGAGAAATATAATTTCCATTTTAAAATTTCTTTGGGAATCACAGGACTTTTAGGCGCAATTTTTATTTGTTTTTCGTTTCTCCGTATCCTCTTAAGAAAGAATTTCCGAGAGAAAATATTTCTAAATAAAAGTTTTATTGCATTTTGAGATTTGTTATTAATAAATTAACTGTCGTTTGAAAGTCATTTCCATTGAAGGAAAAATATTTAATTTAGTGCCCTGTGAATTAATAAAAAAAAAACTAATAATAACTTAATAAAAATAAAACAAATATAGAAACCATGGAAAAATATTTTGATTTTAATGTGTGTTTCATAAGTAAAACGGTTTCATTATTAGATGCTCTTTAACTTAATAAAAATTTGTCTGGATTAAAACAATATCATAATAAATTTTATAACAATGAAATATTTTTTTTTATGAATTATGCCATGAATACTTTAAAATCAGTCCCTGTTGTGAATACTCCCGGAGAAATTTTGCCCTTCCCAGCGTCTTGTTCCCGGGATTTTTAATAGAAATCTATTGAGGACTATTTCTAATACATCAAGCCAAGACCACAATCTCTGGCTCGAGCTTCGGAAAATCCAAACATCTCTTATACGAATTTCCTATTTATGAAATTAGTATGAGTCCTTCATACTATATCGTCCCCTAAATGCAAGATAACCCATCAAGAAAGTTTACAGCAGAAGCAAAAACGTTATAAAATATTGAAATAAAAGTCTTAGAACATAAATTAAAATTAAAAAGATTTATTTTCATCTAGACTTTAAAAGTGTGTTTAAATATCTCAGGAATTGTGGCATTCGATTTCGATCGACATTTCAATAGAATAATTTAAACACAAATTTCGATTCATATCCAAATGCCGTAATTTCAGCCCCAATTAAGAGACCATTTCTTTTATCAAAAAATCCAGCATAAATTTAAGTTATTCCTCATGTCTGAGCAACAAGTGAACACCTTAAACAACTTATTTAATGGTAGACGACCAAACGTAAGAAATATTAGTTTTCCCCAAAATCCTTTCAGCCGGTCAAATAAATATTTTATGTGCGACAAACTCTGCTACACATCAACAATTCCTGTTAATGCTTAAGGTCAGCTGTACAAACAAAATCAGTCATGCCTTCATCATGCATTCGGAATGAAATATTACCAACGACATATCCAGCCCTTGTGCATACATAAAGCTCTGGGATTTTCAAGGAAATCCTCATCATCCTCGCTGGCTACAAGCAAGTAACACATACTTATGATTGCACATGTGTGCGTGTGGATGTGCACACACACACATAATCATAAATGTTCGTTATATCCTTTATGCCACTTTTGCTATTAAAAAATCCATTAAATGAATGGAAAACGACTGTTTACCGTAGAAGAAGGTGTTGCATCAGAATGCGTGTGTGTGTGTGTGAGAGAGTATTCGAATAGAAGCAAATTTAATTTCAAGCATTTTTTAATTTCTCTTACACGGAAACGACTTTAATTAGAATTTATTGAATAATACTGTTGTGATATCTAAAAGGTGGGGGGGATAATGGCAGGATATGGTTATGAGATGGTTTTATTTTAAGAAACAAATAGATTTTGAAAATGTTTTTATTTAACAAAAATAACAAAAGATATATTTTGACTATCGAGTTGAGAAAAAATATTTCTGATTTATAACACTTTAATTGAATAAATTTTCAATTTATTTAGATAGACATTTTCATAAAGATGTAAATTTCTTTTTATAAATTCAGTGGGAAATATATTTGCAAAATTTATTGTAATAAAAAGACTAAGAAAACTTTTTTTTATTAGTTTCACTTGTATTCTCTACTTTGTATTCTGCTTCAATACAATACGCTGTTTAGTGACCTGCTTTGAACAGCGCAATAGGGATGGCACTTCGCTCCAGCATTTTGCCAGACCTTGATAGCTTGGCGAGTGTGAAGCTGGTTACAATTTCGGCCTTTCTCAGAACCACAGGATGGCTCAGTGCGGCAGAGGATAACTCATAAGCAGTCCTCTCAACGGGATCGATTTAGCGGACCCAGGTGCATTGTCTCCACAATGGCCCTAACAACCTAACCTAAAATTTGTAATTTAACGCTTATACTTAATATTATTAATAATATTGCTAATACATCACACTTTGCTTGTACAAGAATGTAGGTGTGGTGCATGTTCTTATCTGCTCATAAAGTGCAAGTGCTTTTGCACGCTTTCGAAGCACAATGAACTAAGAAGAAGTAAAAAAAGTAAATTTACTTTAAAAACTTTAAAAATCGAACTAAAAATTTCAAACTAAATTTTAAATTATATTTAAGACATTTACAAAAATATAAGTATTATTGTGAAAAAGTGTGTAGCGCTTTGTGCACTACTTTTCGTATATCAAACTGCCGACGCTTTTTTCACAATAATACAAAATTTTATTTAAAATTTATTTTTAACTTTTCAGTTCGATTTTCATAAAAAGCATTTTTATGGCGCTTTCTTTTTTGAAAAACATGTAACATTTTTTCTCTTATTTTCTAAAAAGTGGCGGTTTGGAAAAGTTTTAAAACAGAAATTATTTTTCGTGAGAGATGTAGCTTTCATTTCTAATCAATTCCTTATTTTTATATGACAGAATGTTGCCATTTTTTTGTTGTTGAAAAGTGTAAAAAATGTTGCATTATTTTCTAGAAAAGAAATCGACATGAGTTTCTTCAAAGTAAATTGTGTTTTCATTTTTTAGTTTAATGTGCTACGAAAGCGTGTAAAAGTACTTACACTTTATAAGGAGATAAGAACATGAACCACACCAACAACCTTGCACGAGTACAAAATGACGTATGGGTAACATTATTAATAATATTAAGTATACGCTTGGAAGCACAATACAAAAGAAGAGTTAAATACAAACAAACATACATAAAAAGCGTATAAAATTAGATACAAGAAAGGTGACTCTTTTAGCTCCTGTGCCCATTTCAATGGTGCTTTGAAACTCAGCAAAACTTTATGTATTAATTGAATTTTATGAGTTAAATTACTGAAATAATATTTAAAAAAAAATATTTCATTTATGTAACAGCGGATAAAATTGTTTCTCTAATGAAACCGTATCTGAAACCAAATTGTTAATACCTCGTGCATGTTTATATCTCGTGCCCCCTTAAAATTTCCATGTTTACTTGAAAAATCTAAATTAATTAAAGTTTTCACTTTAAAAAAGTTTCTTTACAAGACTAAATCCTTAAGAAAAACTTTCTTGTGCTGCTTGTTAAAGAAAATTGGTGTTTTAACTAACGCTCGCTCTTAGCATCAGTTTATTCAATTTTCAGGATAAAAATGAAACATCAAAAGTTTACGAAAACAAGACCATTTAAAAGGCAAAGATCTTTTTTCTGATGCGTAGTAGATGGAAAACAAAAAGTTTCTCTAGAATAAAAATGTTTCAATAAAATCATTGAGCTGAAATACTGTCATTAAACGTGTGCTGGAAAGTTTATTTTGCTTGACTGGGTAAATTTAAAAAATATTCTATTTCTTGGATCATTAAAATTGAGAGTTTTCTGTAAAATATTTAAGGACTGGACTGGCTGCGTATGAACGTATATTTTGTAAAGGGTCGGAATTAATTTTTCCCTTCGAAAAAAATAACAATTCAAGAGTTTGTAGACTACAAGAGTTGAAGGAGAAAATAAATATATTTTTTTTCGCAGTTTAAAATTAATTCAAGGCCTAATTCATAACAGAATTTTATTGGATAAATTTAAATAAAATATTTCTTAAATAAAGTAGCGATCACACTTGTCAAACAAGTGAACTTTATTATTATAAATGTATGAATTTCTTTCTTTTTTTAGTTATTATTTTGGACTGTTTATTTATGTATTTCGCCGCCGAAATTACTACAGGGCCGAAATTAGGGCATTCAATTTCCATCAAAATTTCAATACAATTTAAAAACAAATTTGGATCCATGTGGAATGCCGTAATTTGGCTCTAGTAACGAAAAATAATGTTGCGCTAATCTCCGTCAGAAATGTGCATTAACCAGGGGCCTTTCAAAAACGGCCGAAATTTCAATATATTTTAAATGGAGTCATATCGAATAAAAGTTGTGTGTTGGGTTTTGGTTTGTATAAGTTTCAGAGCCTACTATACTTATTATAATGTGATTTTTTAAAATTATTTGTGAATTTTTATAGTTAATTTATTAACATAATTCTCAGAGGGTTTATAAAAGTCTTTTAATAAGTTGAGAAGCTTGAAGCTTTTCAAAACTGTGGTTAATGTCTACTGACCATTTGGTAAAAAGGGCCAATGAAATGCATATAGACGTTGCTTAACTACCCAACAAATAAATTTCATATTATAATAGTATAATGACAGTATGTCAAATAGTTAATTTATTAACAATAAAATGGAAATTTTTAATCAAAATCGAATGCCGTAATTGGCCCCCAGATTCCACTACACTATGCAACAAATGAATATCTTTTGAAAAGTGCAAGATCGTGATTATATGGGTTCGATTCTACTATCAAATTGTAATAAAACCCTTTAATCAGTTTGGCCAATTTGGTGACCGTTTTCTTTTTATGGGCCTCCAAAGGCCCAAAACAAGTTGTCATTAGTTTTTGCCAAATAGCTAATCAGCACTTAAAAATATCGCTTAACTATGTTCGGCAAAAATGTAGCCAAGAGTAGGTTGAATATTTCTTGCTAAAATTTTATGACAGGAATGTATTTTATGTCAGAGGTTTCTTTAAAAAATTAGAGAACAAAATATTTTTTTTCCAGTTTTGTGATCATAACTTTTAAGAAATCCTGATTTTTCATAGACTGTATTTGGAAAAATTGTAGCCACGATAAAGCTGAACAACTTTTGTGAACGTACCAATATAATCAGAACGTTTCTAAATACCAAAAACCGATCATAAAGACTCCCTTATGCCTAAAAACTTAAATTTTTAGCTAAAATTTTTTGATTTTATGTAAATTTTTTGGATAACAATTTAATAAAGTATTTGTTTTGGTATTTATTTGTTATATATTAATTTTAAACTTTCACTGTTGCCCCCTAGTGTTATTTAAGCAGGCCGACCACAATTAACACAATCGATCCGTTCAAACGAAATTTGATGTCATATCCAGGACTGAAGTATAGTGTCGAACACACGACCTTTGGCTTTATAGTCAACACACAACTAGTGCAGAAGACTTTTATATTCAAGTTAACAAAAATTGAATTTCGAAATTTCACACATTTTGCGTGCACTAAAGAAACGAAGAAAGTTATTTTATTCGCAGAAACACATTCAGTTGTAATTCACACACCTGTAAAAAGGTGTTGCCATGGAAATACTTCAACTTATTTGAAAGTGTTTTAAACAAAAAATTGTTTTTATTTCTCCAACACCTCTCACATTCTTTAATTACAATTTATATCATGCCTTTCAACCATTTAAAAAAATTTTCCATTCATATTCATTCGCATCGGGGTGCAATCAAACAAACCATAAATTGCATTAAACTCTTGGTTGGCTTTCATACTTGAACTTGTTGTTAGTTGAGAGTATCTTTAAATAGAATACACTTATTCATAGTCGAGAGATGCGATAACAACCGGCCAGACGTTGCCATGGAAACTATTACGATACTATAAATATTAGCCAGTATGCGCTTATTACACTGTTTGTGTTAACTTTTTATTATGATTTTTATTTAACAACCAGCAAATAGACGGTTGGTTGAACAAGTACATGCGGCACAGACGGACGATACACACTCAACGTCAATTGCCATACAACAACGCAGATATTCCTTCTAACCTCTAACTATCGTTATTGTCTGCTCTTTCCTTTTCCGTTTTCCATATTATGAATAGAATGACCAGCAACAATCGCAACAGCATCAATATTATAGCCATCAACAACAATTGGAACAGCAACAACTACAACAGCAACAGCAACAGCAACATCCACAAAGTCAACAATATAATCATCATCATCATCATCATCCTGATGGCAGCAGTAGTGGTGCAGGAGGCGGTGATATCGGCGGCCAACCACAACAAATGCCTTCAGATTCTACGCCAGGCGAAACACTGTCGTCGTTGCCTCAGGCTTCCTTTAACTACATTAACTCGATTGTGGGTAGTGGCGTTATTGGCATTCCCTATGCCTTTCATCGTGCTGGTTTCGGCCTTGGGCTTTTGTTACTCATACTTGTTGCCTACATAACGGACTATTCGCTCATATTAATGGTAAGTAATGCCAGAGATTCAAGCTCATATAATAATTTATTATTCATGTTCGCACAGTGGGCACCCTCATTTTTATCAGTATATTCCAAAATAAAGCATTTTCAGAAGTAGAAAAGCTCAATTTTTAATTTGTGAGAAAAATTTAAAATTTTAAAATTTAATTAGGGGTACCTTTTTTAAAAAAAAAATTTGACTTTTTAAAAATTTTTGCAGACAATACTTTTAAATTGTAAACATTTATTTTGAAAAAATGGTTCTGTCCTAAATACGTATGGGTCGAATTTTTTTTTAGCGTTGAAGGTTATTTTAAGTGTTTGAATGTTTGCCGTATTCGGAGAGATGGTAGTCCTCCAGTAAACCGGAATGTTTGGTGTGGTTTACCGGCTCGTGGAGTCATTGTTCTGTACTTCTTTAAAAACGATGCTGGTCACAACGTTACAGTCAATGGTGAGCGCTGCACAGCCAGGCAGGAGCTGTGGTTTCAACAAATCAACTGTGGCACATGATCAACTATCGAACCTCCAGATTATACTACGTCCGAGCCAGGCATGACGGTCATATGCCGGAGGTCATATTTTAATTATAATGCCAGAAGATTATATTTCGAATAAAGTAAATTTCATGTTAATTTACAAAAACCATTATTGTTTTATTCCAATTCACAGTTTTATACCCTTAAAAAAACACCCTTTAAAATTTTTAAATTCCGGAGTAAATAAAAAACTAAAACCACTAAATTTGAAGGACAAAATTTTGAGCGCTGCTGCTTGAAATAGAGGCCACTGTCACCCGCAATAAATAATTAATATGAGTGACAGTCTTCAGAGTGTTTGCAAGCTACCGCTTTAACAACGTTATCGTCGCTGGCCTTAAAACTGTTTAGCTAATAAGATTCAAACGAGGCTGGACTTTAGACTTCAATTTACAACGATACGATTCGAAATGTAGCTGCAGCAACAACATGCACTCGAAAAGTTCAAAAGTATCCTGAAGTTGTTGGCTTTTAATTTCGTGTAGAATTTGAAACAATTTAACTGGTTATCGAAACTGTATTTTTTCCTCTTCTGCTGCTGATATGCTCCTCGTATACGCATAACCCCTTGAGTTGTTGGTAAATAGATTTTGACTCATGGCCACTAAACTTGTATGCATTTGGTAGATATTCTTATCGGCCTGCATTTCGTTTACATGCCAATTTATGCTAAATGCCACTTTTCCCTGGTCTTGTAATATTTTCCAATTTTCTTTTTTTTTGTGTTGAGTGCGTGGCGCTATTGTTTCTGGATTCCGTAGTGCGATTTCCAGCGAATGACACGTTGCGGAAAATAGCTAAAAAGGTTGCAAGGAAAAAATCCTTGACTTCGGAAAAATACTAGAATTTTATTTAAACTGCGATGATGTGAATATAATCGTGATGATGATGATGATGACGATAATTTCTTAATGCAAATGATTATTTAGAATTTTGTTTGCATCGAAGCACGACGTTGAATGCAAACGTTTGAGTGTGTAAGTTTCTGTGTGGGAGCCAGATATACTCGTATCCTTTACTGGTGTATGTGTGGGTGCGTGTCTGTGTGAGTGTGTGTGTGCAAGTACGTCAGCAATAAAAATTGTTCCTATTAGATGCTGCTATACGATAGTTATTCCTTTCAATAGAATTATTTCAATAAATTATTTAAATCAGTTGGCAGTGATTTAGGCCAATTTTGATAAGATAAGGAGCTTATAAGCATCATAATAATTTCATTGGTAATATTACAGGTAAGACAGTTGGCTAACAAGTTTTGCTATATAAAAGAAAATGTTTCAGAAATATATTTAATTTTTAATATGAATTTATTAAGATGAATGTTTTACTGAAGGAATTTAATAAATTTTTGATAAATTGTCTAAGAAGTGGGTGGGTGCACTGCTCACGTAACTGGCACAAATCACTTGTGGTGTGGGGATTATTTTTCAATTATTCAAACTTACACGAGTGCAAGTACAAAATAAATCAGGGTGCAAATTATGGCATTCGATATCGATAGAAATTCATATTTAAATTGATAATTTATATTAATAATTCGATCGATATCGAATGCGGTAATTTGGCCCCAGATAAAAATTTATTACCGAAACCGGTCTAATTGCAGAGTAAATTTAGTGAAGTCGTACAATGAGTTTATATCGTTCCAAATTTAAGTTACCAGTAGCCCGCATATTCATGAAAAAATAGAGTGTATTTGAAATCTATTTCGATAAAATTTAGTATGAAACATTTTGAATAAAATTCATTCCAAACTTATTTCGAATTTTACCCCCATAAACGTTTTTATATAAACTTTACCTCAATACCAAATATAGGGTGTTTTTTATAGAGTGATACAAGTTTAAATCATAATAGAACATAGTAATATATTTTTGATATCAATGAAAAATTTTATGCAATTTATGTTTAAATTGCGCGTACAAGGCGCAATCTGGAACACCAATTTTCACCAAAAAAAAAAAAAACATTCTGACCGTCATCGTTTTTGAAGACATATGGGCCAATGACTCCGCCAGTCCATAAAGCGCACCAAACAGTAATTTTCTGTGGATGATAAATGAAGATTCGAAAAAAGCTTGTGGGTTCTCCTCACTCCAACTGCGATAATTCTGTTTATTTACGTACCCATTCAACAAAAAATGGGCTTCATCGGAAAATAAAATTTTGAATGGACGAAGTGCACGATAAGTTTGACGAACAGAACCATTATTTTGATTAAGAATTTCCACAATTTGCACGCGTTGCTCTGGTGTAAGTCGATGCATAATGAAATGTCAAAGCAAATTAAACAAAAAACAACTATCAGCTGTTAAATTGATGGTCAAATAAAGCAGTGATGCCAACTCAAAGTTGTATCACTCTATAAAAAACACTCTATACGATTAAAATAAAAAAAAATATTGAAGATGGTTGACTATAAATACGTCAAAACCATCTTAACCTGGTATTTTCCCTATTCAATGATTTTTAGCTCTTCGATCGAAAGCACTAACAAATTAATTTTCCGACGCGATCAGTCCTGATTGATGTAGTTTTCAATTACCATAAAAGAATCGAGAGACGGAGATTAAAAAAAAATATATAAACATTTTTCGAATATTTCGTCCACGATGTCTCACGACCGACTTACCTGATTTTAAACAGGTTTGTGGTGATCGACGATGGTTATTTTGAAGAATGTTTTTTTCAAAATTTTTTTCAGAAACACTCATCTTTTGACTACAATAAAAAGACCTGCGAACACTAATTAATCAGATATATAATTTTAGAAATTTTCACATTTTTCGAGTTCTTTCGTTTACGATACACTACGAACGGTTGACGGTGATCGAAGAGCCGAACAGTTACTTTGAAGAATGCCTTTTTAATTTTTTTTCAGATATCTTGAAGTTTACCGGTTCGAATCGGTTCAAATTGGAAATGTAAATTCGAGAACGCTCTTTAGATCAATTCAAATAAGCCACTCAAAAGTTATGAGCGAGTCACATACTTACATACATACACACACATAGTGTGTATGTTTTCAGAAAAGCTTCCGAAGACCTCAAAACGTGGAGATCTGTTGAGAACTCGATTTTTTCAAAACGTGGTAAATAAAAAATAACTTCCAGGTTTATTAAAATTTTTAAAAATAAAACTAACAAACCGTATCTAACTTGAACCGATATTGGAAAACTTGCTCAGGAAACTTTATAGAAAGAATTGAAATTTTAACGATATCGGACAGCAAAATATTTCTTTCTCTCTCAGCTTAAAGCTGAGGCAGTTAGGAAAAGTTTGGAAAATTTTGGAATAAATGCAAGCAAGACCGCAGCCTGTGATTCCTTTAAATTCAACGGGAACTGATTTCTAGAAATGCCCCCGCCAACGACATCAGGACAATAAGAAATATTTTTGGACAGGCATTCGCCACAATAAACTTTACTAAAGGCCTTGAAAATATCTACTGTGCAACCGCAAAAAGGATAACCCGTTACAACAAGAAAGTAGAAGCAGCTGAAAAACTATTAAAATTAAATTTTTTTTGTTGGGATTTTTCGTGGGCTACTGACAGGCAAACCTTTTTCCTTCTTAATGTTTCTTTTTATTTTCATTTTATTGTTTTTTTCTTCTTCCTCTTCTTCTAAAAGCGAACAAAGCAGAGCATGTTTGGTTTTGACATTTTAGCAATATAAAAGTTTGTTGTTTTGTTTAAGGAAATTGTAAAAATATTGTTGTCAAGATGATGATGAAAATGATGATGATGTTACAGAAGATGAAGGACTATGGGAAAGGAAGCAGAACATTTCTTCACAACCTTGTTGTTGTTGTACACTTTGTTCTCTATTTATCCTTGAGTGGCTTAGCAGTACCAAAAGTGTCTTGAGTGTAAGTTTGTGTTTTCTTAATGGAGCTCTCTTCCATTGATATGAAAAGCACGAACACGATGGATTTTTATTTAGTGAAACAACAGCAACAACAGTAGCAGAAGAGGAATAAAAACTGAAATTGTTAGTTAAATGCAATTTAATGTAGAGGACATTATTATCAGATCAAAAAGTTATTTATTTTTAAACGGGAAATTGAAGAAACACCAAGAGACACATATTTATGGGATTCGCTGGCATACAAATTTATTTGTGATTTTGTAGTGTCGTTGAGTGTTTCGCAAAGAAATGAAATCAGATAAATATCAATCTGAAACATTTTAAATTTGATATGCTAATGGAGCTCTTGAGCTTCAAAACGTGTGTTTTATTTTTTGCTATTATTCGAATTTAAATGGCAGCTTTGTAATTTAATGCCTTGCAAAGACGTAAATGTAAACAGTGCACAGTGGGACAAGATTAGAATATTTTAGAAGAAATACGATAGTTTCTAAACGGAAGATTTTTGTTATTGTCATTTAACGATGCTTGTTTGAATTGGCAAATATTTTTCCTTATGCCACATTAAAATTAATTGATTTGTATTTCAATCAGGCATCAGTTCTAATTGGTTTCGGTAAAACATCTGTGTTATTCGGCCCATAAAAAATTCAGTAAATTAATTGTAAGTTCCCATTTTAAATACATTCGAACATAACTTTTAGCTTTAATTAATATTCGTGGCGTAAGAATTAATTTAGTTTCAAATTTCATTGTTGTTTTAAATATTCCCCGACGATATCAAAAATAGGACACTTACGTACTCTTTATATTTAGCATTTGACTGCTTTTATCAGCCTCTTGACATTTTCTAGGCTTGAGAAAATAAAGGGCTAAACAGCTGCTGCCAGCAGTAGTCAATTGTCTTTAAGGGGAGCAACTGAGTGTTTTCTTTTTAGTTTTGTCGTGAGATGACGTTGGCAAACAGTTGCAAAATAAAACGGATTATTTGTGCAATCGAATGACAGCGTGACCCAACGGTGAAAATTGTAAGTCCTGCAGCTTTTAATCGGTTGCCTGACCAACCGTTTGAATGCCATTTTAATAAAAATTGAAGGCAAATGCAGCCGCAGTTAATTGTAATTTTCTCGCGCCATCATCGTTAATTGAATTTGTTTTCTAATCGTGTTCAATATATTCCTGTTTGTCTCAATTCCATTTAACAATTGCAAATACATCGTCCTTTTAGTTCGTCACAAAACTTTCTTTGTTGCTCATTTTCTCAGGTGATTCATTTAATAGTGGCAGCTTTACAAAATAAATATTCACATTAAAATGTACTAGAAATGCATTCGGAAAGACATCCTTCTAAATATATTGTCGATATTTTTCATTTCTTTTAAATTTCTTGTCTTAAAAAAACAGCATCTAAAAGTGGAAAAATACATTTTCAATTTCAATGTTGTTTCCGCCATAAATCTTTCTATTCCCCAGAATGTTTAATGTTGTTCTATTTTTTTTCTTTTTCGTCTATTTTTAGGTCAAGTGCGGTCATATATGCGGACGCTTTAGTTACCCCGGCATTATGGAGGCTGCCTACGGCAAATACGGTTACTATCTATTGTCCTTGCTGCAGTTTATGTATCCGTTTTTAGGTACGAGTGCAATGAAAGGAAGCAACAACACTAACAAACAAAAGAAAAACAATATCCTGCATACAAAAACCATTCAACTTAAAACAGACAAACACCCGCAAATATTTTTACACTCTGTCGCACAACAACCAAAGAAACAAGCAAATGAATGAACATTCCAGCAAGAGAACATTTAATTTAGCATTCAATTCTAAAACCATTCGAATGCAATTTCAATTTGTAAAGCGCTCCATTTCATACTCGCTCCCTCACTCCCCCCCTCTCTATCTCTCTTTACCACTGAAAATCATTCATTTTATTGTTTGAAAGTCCTGCTTCCTCTCTTTGACTAATTTAACGAATTCGTAATTACAGCGATGATTTCCTACAACGTGGTTGTGGGCGATACTCTGTCCAAGGTTTTGGTGCGTCTCATACCCTCCTGGGGCGCCTCGATGGGTGCTGTACGTTTTGGTGTGGTATTCTTTGTCACTGTCAGCATCGTCATACCGCTGTGTCTTTACAAGAACGTTTCACGTTTAGCCCGGGCAAGTTTCATTAGTTTGGCCTGCGTCGTCTTCATACTGTTCGCTGTGATTATCAAACTCATATCGGGCGATTATAAAATGTAAGTATTTTCTTTTCTATATAATTTTTTATTTTTTTATTATTTAACCAACGACATGAATAAATGTGTTTCCACTTCAAAGTCATTCATTCCATTTGCGTTTTAGCTGCTTTTTCTTTTTCTTCTCTTTTGCTGGCTGGCATTGTAGTCGGAGCTAAAGTTAGTCAAGTCAACGGAAATAGTTTGTATTAAAATAAATGGTTCGAAAGGACGACGACTGACTGACTGAATGGAAGCGAATGATGAAAATAAGTTAATTGCTTGAATGCTTTTTTCAATGCAACAGTTTCCGGTGCTTTTTCTAATAATTATATTATTTGGAGTCGCTCTTGTTGTTTATAATTTTTTTAATTGAATTTTTTTTATTTTAGAAGAAAATTGCCACAATTAACACATGCTCCCGCAAAACGAAATTAACTGGGGAAGTATGCGATAGTAAAATATTAAAATTTCAATGAGAGTGAAACGTGAGTTTCTCAAAGATATTTGGACAGAAGCGTCGGCATTATTAAACACATGAATCTATAATAAATTATGCTAAACGATATCATGGAAATGTTTTAAATCAATCAAATTTGCTTGTAGAATGAAAACTTTCCATGAAACTTTTGGTGTAAGTGGCGACTTGTCTCGATTTATATGGAGCTTTTATAGAGACTGCACTATTTGATATCATTGAACGACTCCAAGACATGACTGTCGTTTCTATTTCGATAAAAACAGCACGTCAGCATAGAATATGTAGGACACACGGGTACCTACTTTTAGGCGCATTCACTAGAGTTGGCTCCAACTTCATCAAACGCCAATTTTTTGCGAGAAACCTTTGGTCAAACCCATTTAAATTAAATGGGTTTGAGCAAAGGTTTGTGGCAAAAATGAACGTTTGATGAAGTTGTAACCAAATCTAACTTTCACTTCCCAATTCTAAATTTTTCTTCTAGAAAAAAATTTGTTGCTGTTCCTAAAAGTAGGCCACAAAATTTACTTTTCTTATTGTGTGTTGTGGCAACTTCATGGTTATTCTTTCGTTAAAATTTTAAGTCTGTTCATCCACCCTTTAGTTTATCGCTTACTTCAGACTAAATTTACGTTTGAACAATGGAAAACTGTTTATCTGTGCGATAAAATTCTACTTTTAACTAAAACGATGTTGTTGTAACCGCTACTATAATGTAATGTGCTCAAGTGTACATAACTAGGGGAACTTAAGCCCGAAAACCTCGACTTATACGCTGTTCTTTCAGGCCGCATCCATTCCTGGCTAAGGTGTCAGTCAAACGCACGATGCATTACAGAGAGAACTTGTGCTTTAGTCGAACGATTTCCATGTGAAATAAACTTTTTATAGATATATTTCCGGTCACGTCCAACTTGGGGAAGTTGAAGTAGAATCTCCACAAGCCCTGTTCCGTCTATCCTCCCACCATAACCAATTGTCCTACTGCTGGTACAATGTTTTTCTACTACTTGCGCAATGCACCGCTAGCCTGCTGCCTATTTTTCCCCGTAATATTATCTACAAATTTAGAAAGCATTTCACTAGGGTTAATGCCAGCGATGATTTTTTAGAATAATTAAAAATATTTTATTGAATTTCCATTTGAATAAATGAGAAGAAATAGTAAAGTCGTCTAAAACTCATTCATCATTTTCCCTTTTTATTTTCTTTCACTTTGGCTGGCTTTTTCCAACTCTAATTGTAGTTGTCAGAGATAAAGAAAACAACAAAAACAAACCCCCTCTGTACCCATCCCCACAAACTACTTTCCTGCATCGCATATTGAGGGGACATTCCCTGAGTGCTTGTATTGAAAAAAAAAATGTTGACCACTTTCGTTGTTTTTTGCCAGGCAGCCCCTCGCATATCCCATATTTAAATTAATATTTTCCTCAGGAATTGTTGTTTTTATTGTGTTATTGTCAGAAGGACTAAATGAAGAGAACACAAACACAAAATTAAAATTTTTAAAAGCATATTGAATTACAAGTAAAGTGATACTTCCTTTTTCCTAATCGAGATCGTTGAAGGCCCAACTTAACTTTGGGGTGAATTCCGTTTCCATATTTCTTTCATTAACTCCGCATTCCAAAAGAAAACCAGACAAGAGTGTTTGTGGGTGACCGAAGAATGTCAGTAAATGTGTTCGTTCCTCTTTTGTACAGCACAAACAAACAAAAATACAAAAATATGAAAAAAAATATCATAAATTGTGGCAGTTTGAAACCTCAAAACTGGTTGAATGCTTCGCAACGTAATTGCAACTTGTTTCAGTTTTTTCTTGAGTGCTTCTTGAAAAAATCAAATGTTTCTCCCTTTTTTGTGTTTGAGGCCACAATTTTACCGTAACAACACTTATGGAAGTGTGTGCGTGTGTGTGTGCACACTATTTTCAAGTTTGAAAACATACACATATACACACACACACATGCACGCACAACGATTAACCAAAGGACATCATGGCCCAAAAAGTGTTCTGGATAATAAAAGGCAGCAACAGCAACAGCAACAGCAGCAGCAGCAGTACAGGAAAATTATGAGAATTTCGTTGCCAGAGAAAACAACATTATTTTGCTACACAATTTGTGAGTCAACATTTCATTTATTTTCATCTTCTGAAAAAACGGTTGCTGTTGTTTCATAGAAATTGAACGAGTTTTTAATTTCTTACAACTTGTTGATATTTTCCAGAAATTGAATGGCTTCAAAAAAAATTTAATAAAAGAAAATAGAAGTAAAAAATTGTGAGAGTGGAAACTTTTGTTGTTTACACGTTCCTGCCACTGTTGCCAGATAATAGTTACGAGGGTAGTTTGATTTCATACTTTTTCAATTCAGTAATTTTATTTTCTTAGCAAAAAAGTATTTACTTTCGTATATATTTGACGCGATATTTAAACAAAAATTAAATGTATTTAAAATCAATTTTAAGAAAATTTTGTATGAAAACTTTTTCATAAAATACATCTTAAACATATTTTAAATATTATGAATGTGGCGTTTCGTAGAGCTTTTTTATTTTCGATTTCTTCCGAAATATAAGACTCAACGTATTTGATTTTTCACACAAAATTGTCGCCAATGAACGGGAAGTTTATAAATTTTTTCCAGAAGACTACCCACGCATGCAATTGAGCGTTCTACTGATGCAACAGTGGTAGCGGCAGCCAGCGAGCGAATAGCCTTTTCATATTCAAATACCTGTGAAGCTAAATTTTTATTAAGCGACGTCTGCTATCAAAACAAAATTAAGGAATTAATTTCGCACCACATAATTAAAAATCATTAAAGTATGGAAAACGGCTGACCGCAAATTACATCCTTCTTCCCGATAATTTTAAATGAAAATTTTTCATAACCTTGTTTTTGAGCCATTCAATGCTTTTGAGCTCTTCCCGGAAAACGCTGTTCCAGTGTGATAAGAGGTGATTCATGCAGTTCTTAATAACTAGAAAAGAATCGAGAACACTATCTGATTAGATGAAAAATTTCGGAGATTACAAAAGAAATTAAGAAAATTTGTAGAGATAAATTTTTTTCCGTTTTTTCGATCACAATGTCTCACAAACAGATTTTGACGTGGTTTGGAAATGTCAAGAACTGATTGATCAACTAGATGAAGCCGTTAAAAAACTGCTTTGTGCCTCTTTCACTTTTGGACCGGTTCGAATCGGTTCAAATTCATTGGAAATCCGTTCCGGGACCCCCTTCGGAACGTTACTTACTTGGATTGATTCGATTCAGCTGTTCAAAAGTTAAAACCGGTCCACATACTTACACACGTACGCACACACACACACAAACACAAACACACAGTCATATTGACGGGCTCTCAAAATTAATCAGAAAAGCTTTTTTTTTTTTGAGTAGGACCAGCACTCAGGGGACAACCCCTACATATGCAGTGCGTTGCACTGGAACTGGAAAGGAGGGGATAGTGTTAGGAGGACAGATTAGAAGATAGAAAGGTTTTTGTAGCTGTTCTTATTTTTTATTACTTCGTCGGTGAATTTTTTGCTACAGATACCGACGAGGGAGGGTGCTGATGTATCCTGCTCTTTTAGTACATGATTGTGTTAATCGCTGTCGGTAATGTTCAGCGACCAGTGCTATGCCATCGTCATTGAGACAAGCCGACAACAATTCACACAATCCTGCACTAATACAGATCAGAAATATTCGACACCATATTGATGACTGAGTGCGGACTCGAACTCGGGATCTCGGGCATCGCAGTCTTGTGTCTTACTCTTCTTAAACCTAAAAACGTAGAGATCTGATGAGAACTCGATTTTTTTAAAACAGGGTAAAACCGATAACTTCCTCTTTTTTAATAATTTTTTTTTTAGCGTGAAGTTAAAAAACAGTTTCGTGGTGAGAAGGCGAAAGTGTCACCATGAACGAAGCTATTATTTTTTCTTCTTGAAGATAATCAGTGTTAATGTTTCTTCTCATTTTAGGAACTTATTATTATTATTTTTCTATAGCTCAATTGATTTTGTATGAAAACCCGAAACAAATTCCAAATAGTTGCATAATTAAAGTGCTTATTTCACTTTGCATGCATCTGCATGTTCATGTGCAATGAGTAACTGAATTGTAACTTGCGAAAAGCTTTCCAAAAATTTTTATTTAGTAATAATTAACTGATTCCGGTTCATGGAGCAAACTACAGAATTCAAAACCGATTGAAGTTCCTATTTCGATCGAAATCGAATGCCGTAATATGCGCCCTGCTATCTATAGCGCATTTTGAGTGGAGGCACAGTGCTTTTAAATCATAAATAGCTGCCAACAATACAATTTTGATTACAATACAATTTTGGATTGACTTCGGCGGCAAAAGTCTTCACAAAAATCATACGCCATGAACGAGAAGCCAAGAATCTAGAAAAAAAGATGAATTTAGCTATTTAACTTTCACTTGAAGCTTCTTAGAGCTTCAAGGAATACACAAGAGTCCTGTTGCTCGTACAAATTCACAAATTAAATAACACGAAAGAAATTTTATTTATACATCCAAAGTAGGCGTTTATACTTCCCACGTGGGTTGGGTTTACACGTTCAAGGATTTCTCTTTTTGCGAAAGATTTCTAAAACTGCAAAAATGTGTTAATTGCTAAAGTTTATTTTTATGCCCGCAATATTTGCCGACGAGTGTGTGTGTTTTTCTACTCACACTCACTTGAGCAGCCCTTTTTCACAAAATGCACACTTTCTTGTGCGCGCCTCTTGCAACGACACATTTCGAGCATTTCTTAGTTGAGTTACTTCAGCAAACAGTCGCTTTAAGACCGACGATAAAATTTTTTGTAAATTTTTTTTCTTTGTTTTTTAATTTCTATTTGCTTCCAAATGAAGTGTGTGTTAAAGGTAGAGCGAAAGCACGGAAGCTGTGGAAGTGGATGCAAATGAGACTGTAGAGTTCTTTAAATGTTTTATTATTATGCCAGCGAAAAGTGTGCGAAATGTTGAAAGGAAATGGCGGCAGCAGTAGAGCAAAAATATGCGACACGAAAAATACTTATTTAAGCACTCGTTTTTAGTGGGATTAAAAGATATTTTTTCTTTAGCTGCAAACTGCAAGTCATTTGAATTTTATCATCAACCATTTTTATTTCCCATTTTTTTCATTTTTATTGCCAGCAATTTTTGCAAAATTTTTCTTTTTATTTCTTTTACTCACATCTTTTTTTTGTTTTTTGTCGCCCTCCAAATAGAACGGATACAGCGGAATCTTGGAAGTTTGCAAATTCTGATGTCATACCAGCTACAGGCATTATGGTGTTTGGTGAGTATCCAAATAACTTTGAATATTTCATATTCATCGATTTACATACGCGCGTATGTGTGAGTAAGAATAAACACACTTGCCCACTGTTAAATATGAAAAGGGTGTTTTTTGAGGAGGTATACAATTTGAAGTTGGCAAATATTTTTTAACTGCCGGCCTTTTTGTCAGCTATCAAGTGCTGCATGTTTGCTTTGATTTGGCATTTTAATATAAAATATACTGATGCCTCAACAAGGCCTGTGAATCGTGCAAGTTTATTTTGAAAATCCTCGTTCTATTCGAAATACATATCGGGCGAATTTTGTATAGCGTTGAAACTCACTTTGAATGGAAACGTCATTAAATAAAACTGCCGTATTTCGAGAGATGATATTCCTCAAGTGAAAGTTAATAACCTGTTGCATCCAGAAAAACTGACTGGTAGGGGCTGGTGGAATCAGGGGTCCGTACTTCTTTAAAAAATATGCTGAGCACAATATTAAAGTCAGAGTTAACCGCTGTGGTACAGAGTTAAGGATTCACCTGGCACGAATGGGTATCGTTGACGATATAACATGCAGCTGCTGTCAGGAATAGGACGAAACACTGGAGCACTACTTGTGCTACTGTCCAGCTTTTAGCCAAAGCAGAAGACTAACATTTAATCAGGAGATGAAACTAGTTTCATTATGTGATCAAATTCTAGGGTCTGTTAAAGATGGAGGTTCTATAGAATGGTAACTCCTACATTAGAGCGCACAACAGGCCTATGGGGCTTAAGTGTAATTCTTGAGCGGATTGGGATGACTGATGCCCCTCTTTTCGACCCAACCTAACCTAACCTAACCGCTATTGATCCATGATTGCTGAATTCTTCATTTTTCAATTGCACAGGATGTGCAGGAGCTGTGGTTACAACAACACGGAACAACATGTCGCACATCTGGATACCATAATTGCTTATTAAAAAAACGTTGGTTAACCGCATACGAACTCTTCAAGTAGCCTCCAAGATCATGGGCTTTAATGCCGCTAAACTATTTTCTGTGACAATATGTGAAGTCGCTGGTCTATGTCGATAAGCCTTAAACGATTAACCACTTGGAGGACAACATTCGCCTCATTATTGCCTTCATACGGCCACAGGTGTTGGAAAAAGTTGTCGAAAATATGAATACCAGACTAGACTACGTTCCAGCCAGCCGTGGTGGTCATATCCCAGAAGTCTTATTTTAATTATAATGCCAAATTATAACTTTTCTAAAAAAGTAACTGCCGATTTCATGATGTCTTCTTTCTGCCGCACAATTACATTTGCAACAACAACAATCAATGAAGTTTTGTTTTTATTTGAAGTGTATTTGTCAGAAAGAACGAAGTCTTTCGACGCATCGTGAAATAGGCAGTACATTTTCTGTCGAAAAAAGAAATTCATTTAAGTTTCACTTAATTTAATAAGTTTCTATACCTCTATAAAAAAAACACCCTTTATTGCCTTTCCAAGTAAAACAAACTTTTCAGTGGTAAAAAAAATTACATGAACAAACAAATTTTATATTATAAAATAATTTTCAAAACTTTCGATTTGTCTTAACAAAAACATTTTTGTTACGCCAACAGAAAAGTTGATTTAATAAATGAATACACAATTCACTCATCAAATGATTATTCCTTTTATAAAACATTCGAGTGGCAGAGAGGGAGTAGTTGCCTTAAAGTGTGCGGTTGTAAAAATTAATCAAAATATTTATTAGCGCATACCCTGAAGAGAAGTATCCCTTCCGTTGTTTTGAGCCTTCTAAAGATTATAGGCGTTAAGAAAATTTTGTGCTCATAAGATGCTCAGATGGCAAACAATTCTACAGGAAATTTGTCTTATAAGCAGCTTATAAGCATCAAATATATATTTTTTTCCAGAGAATAAGCCCTCATGTGCAGGGAAAATGAAATTCCCAGCGAATACCACCGCGTTGGAATTTATATATATATATATATATATATATATATATATATATATCATTTGTTTGTGTATGTGTGTGTATATGCCAGAAAATATGCATTAAATAAAATGAATTATTATATTTTCCATTAGTGCGACATTTATTATGAAAAATGTGTTTAAAAATATTTCCGTATCCCTCCAACGAAAATAAACTGGCAGCCCCGCATAATACAAACCCTTCTATTTATAAGATTAATAGTTGAAACTATTTTTTAGAACCTTTTTATGGACAAATATTTCACCAACAATATAAATTTATAAGTTAAAAGGTTTTTTATTTACAGCTCTTCATAATGTATGTGTGTGTGTGTACATACCGATGGTGGCATGTAAAAAGACTCTTCACTGGCATATTTTTCAAATTAAATTTTTCAGTGTTCCCAATAAGTTTTGCATAAATAAACGTCGTCACCAAAATTTAGTGCATTGATATTAAAAATAATGTTTTCACAATTTCTGTTATATTTCTAACTTCTTCCGTAAAGGCAAAATTTTTTAAGTTAAGTCCTTTCTACAGGACACCAACGATCTATTAATTTTTTAACATAGTACAATACATTCATAAGTGTGCGTGTGTGTGTGTTATATGCACTTGACCGCATAACCAACAAACACCCAGGTTTGCCGCCGTATTCACTAAAAGTGTTTTATGCTTATAAGCTGTTTATAAGACAAATTTTCCATAAGAGATTTGTCCTACAAGCTGCTTACAGGGATAAAATGGTTTCTTTGTAAATAAAGCCTTTGATCTTTTATTTATTTTATATTGCAGTTGGGAAAAAAATACAATGGAAACGGTTGACTCTGCAACTTTCCGCTAACCATAACCTCAAAGCTATCGTAGCCTAGTTTGTTCTGCTGTTCTATGCTTTTGAGCTCATCGACCTAAGACCAAAATTTTTTTAATTTCCAGCTGCTAAATCGATTTAGTTTTCAAGTCGTATAAAAGAATAACAGATCACATAAATAATTTCGGTATCTTGATTTGAAAAATCACTTTAAACATTTTTTTTGTCTACGACATCTTGCGAATTTATCAACAGATTTTGTCGAGATGCGCTGTGGTCGAAGTGGTTTTTCAACCTCAATCTAAAATCGATCTGTAAATTATTTTGAAAAAAAAAATGATTATTAAAAAATATTTTTTAATTTTTTTTCTTGGGATATCTTCAAATCTTCTACCTTGTACAGGTCAAAAGTCTCAGGAAATCAGCAGAACTCCTTAGAAAGTCAAGTTGTCCAAAAGTTAAAGTCGGGCCACATACTTACATACAAACGCACTCACACACATTCACACATACATACAGGCCTAGTGATGGACTTTCAGAAGCTTCCGGGGACCTCAAGACGTCCAGATCTGATGAGTAGTAGATTTTTTTAAAGCGGAGTAAACCCTTCCCGATTTTAAAAATTTTTAATTTTTGTGGCAAGAATTAAAAAGATAATCACAATGGTACTGCTGAGGCCTATTGTACGAAGTTCGGAAACATTTTTGCAAGCAAATTTTTTTATTGAAAAATATAAATTTCAGTGACAAGAAATGTACGATAAAAATTCAAAAACAATTGCAAATTAATTTCAGAAATGCGGCCCATAATATGTGAACAAAATAAAGTGTTCTTTGTGAGTTGAAAACCACAATTTTATAAAAAAAACAGTGGGTTTTGCTCGACAGTGTTTGTTGTATATAAACCTGAAATACAATAAAATAAAGAAACATACAAACTTCCCTCCATGTCTTGGCTAAACATAAATTAAATATTTTAACATGAACATCTGGAAGATGAATGTGACCTGAGCTCACGAGTCAGTAGCTGGCAGATGCCGTTTGTCAATAAGTTTTATTAACAAAATACTTCAGCACAAAAAATGTGGCTACACAAAATTTCTCCTACGTGTCGATTGTTCATCTGTATGTGCACATACACATACATATAAGAAGTAACGTTTGTTTAATGGACTTTCAGATATTTTCCTAATGCCGTGTAATAAAATAAACTATTGTTTTTTCAATATATCAGGAATGAAATTTATGAGGGAATTTGGAGTTTTATGTTCTTTACGAGGGGCTCTTGGTAATAAATTATTGATACATTTTGCTTGCGAAGCAAAACTATTAGCCCTAAATGTAAATGTATAGGCTATGCAGGTATCCGTATATGTGGGTATAAGGAAGGTTTGCAATTTAAATTAGAATGTGATTAAATATTTATTATTACGAAGAGTTTATCTTCAGCTGTTGACTATGACTATTTTAACGAAACAAGTCAACAAGTAGGGTGTTCCCAGACCTGGCCTCAATACAACTATTTAGAAAACATATCAAGTTCACACGTATTATTAAAAGACAATTTTAAATGGTATAATAATAATGTTGTATTGTTAGACAGCATATACAACGATAGCACGATCTTGTGAATAGATCTATTATCACGCAATTAACACGCATAATCAATTAAGCAAAATAGCCCGTGTTCGTTTGAATCAGTTAAATACTTCTTACAAATTTCTGTCTTCATTCTTTTAATATTTTCACACTGAAAGATAAAACCTGGTTTTAACATTTAAGCCGTAAGCATGTGATTTTCCGTTCATATTCAAAATTGATAAATTCAGGTTTTAACTTACAGTTTGTCCAATAAATTTGGTTACAATGACTTAAATTTCTCAAAGAAATGGATGCATTTGTTGTTGTTCTTTTCTTTTACTTTTACAACACTTAATTCACAAACTGTATTGTTGCCGTTTTTGGTTCTATACAAAAATAAGAAAATTTTTTTCATTGAAAGAAATTCAGTTGTATTTTTGATTATTTTAAAATAAAATTATGCAAATACTTATACGAGCCATTAAATGCTTGGAAATCACATTATTTTATATAAAAATCATGTAAATTCTGTAGAGTTTTCGGTGAATTCTTCAAATATTGAATATTTCTCATATACAACTTGGCAGCACTCAACTTAGTACAGACAAAAACAGGCAAAAACACGAGGGTATTTCATAAAACCCACTTAAAACCAATTCAAAAACGGTTATAAGTTGATTTTAACAAAATCCTTTTTTGTGGTTAAACCCGGTTTCAACAGTTGGTTTTAACTTTAAAACCCGGCTTTAATAAAACCATGTTACAGTGAAAGCACTGTTAGACACTTTGTGCAGGTAATTTCAGGTAGGGAGTATTCGTTAATCCTCTTCTATACAATTTTTGTCCAACTAAATTGATTTGCTTTTGAAAACTTATTTTTTTACCACAAAATGTGACATTTTTATAACCACTAAATTTTCAAAGTTTAGTGGAAATAAGAAAAATGCGGTTTTTGCTTTAGTGCAACTAAAAATGTTGCCCTTTTTTTTTAAGTGTGTGAAGAATTACTGCACCCTATTTGAGTTGGAATAATAAAATAATCGTTCACGTTTAAAAGAAATTTTATCTTTTAAGTTTAGCTTCGTTTTTTTTTTTTCATTCAAGTTAAATTTTGTTCCCATTGTGCAATTTGAGAAGTGTAATCACATTTTCTAGCAACTATTCAATACGAAGTTTTAAAAGTTATAAAGTTTCGTTATGACTTTTATGAAGTTTGAATACAAAAAATTGGTATTGGGAAATTGTACAAATTCAAACAAGAATATGAAACTGTTATTCTGTTATTCGTTTAAATCGCAAATTTAATAATATTAAATGCGTATCTATTTTTATATTCTCTTTCAATGTTGTAGCGTTCATGTGCCACCACAATACATTTCTTGTTTATCAATCAATGCGCAACGCCACCATGGAGCGTTGGGAAAAGGTTACTCATATATCAATTGGTTTTGCTTGGACTGTGGCAGCTCTATTTGGCATTGCCGGCTATTCGACATTTAGAGCGTTATCGCAAGGTAAGTTTGTATTTCTATATGGATGTACGATTTATGAGAGAGTGAAAAACATAAAAGAAGAATAAGAAAAATAAAACCCTTAACGATAAGTATTTGCCAGCAAGACAATTTATGTGTTTGCATGCATGTATTGCAATTGTTTGTGGTAAAGAAATAAACGCATTTAGTAAAAACGTCAGAAGAAAATGTAGGAGATAAAAGTGTTCATTAAGAAAACTATTAATCAAACGACTACAATAAAAATAAAAAATAAAAATCTGGCAGCCATTAAACTTAAATTAACTGGTTGAGTTGAAAAATTACAAAAACAAAAGTATGTAAGTAGTATGCAAGTATGCACATGAGAACAGAAATATTTTATGACTGTTAAGCAATGCGAACAGAGGAAATTAATTTTCTTTGTTCTTAATTGCTGACTTGGAGAATTTACTCAATTATAGCCTTAATTGAGCTCAATTTAAGATACAATAATAAATTGAGCAATTAGTACTTAATTGATTCATTTATTGTACCAAATTCCCCATGAAACCACTTTAATTTATGTTCAGTAAGACCAAACATTGCAAGTTCCCGCTAATTTTAACTGAAAAACTAACGAAATATGATTTGTTATGCTGGTCTAGGCTTTTGAGCTTTTTGGACTCAAAAGTCCAACACTTTGATAAAACATTTTTATAGAAATTATAAATTTTTTCTGAATTCAGATGGAGTTGGTATTATTCAGTGACCAGAGAATGAAAAGAAACGTCCTATAATAACAATTACAAACGACACAACAAAACGAATTGCCCGAATACAATTTCCTCGATAACACTTTCCTCTCCCTTTCACCCACAAACGCGAAAGATGAGCAGCAAATATCGTTTCGTATGAACTTGAACTATTTAAATTCCTAATTTTTGTAGTCGCACACTGTTATTCACTTTTTAATACGAGTATCAGGAAATAAATTTATGGTCACCCTGTCGAAAAACGTAAACAAAATCAAACGGTAATTCACTACACAATCACAGAACTGCTGGGCACTAAACGACTAACTTTCATTGAGTTTTTTGTGGTTTCTTGGCTTAAATGTCTTATCTGTGATTTTTTTTTCTGTCGCTTGGAAAGCACTGCCACCACTGTTCTGCACTAATTTCATTATCGTACATATAAAAATAATAACTTTTAACAACCGCACGACTGAGATATCCATAAATGTGAAGTTTTTAATATCATGTTTGCGACAAGAACTTTCATTGGATTAGCTTCTGTCAAAGAAAAACTAATTTAATAAAACTCCAAATGAAGGAATGAGTATTTGGGAGTGCCATTAGAGAAATCCCAAAATTAGTAGAAAAGACAAATGAAAACAAAAATTAAATCACAGAATTGAGTGTTGAATAAAATAATAGTTTCATAACTGAACTGCAGAACAAAAAATAAATAATAAATTAAATTTGATAAATAATAACGTGAACAACCCTGTGCTAACCAATCAGCTGGTATCACATTAGATTTAAGGGCATGGTCATCCTACGCAGAGATAGACATTGAGATCGTCCAATTTAACGGAACTTCTCTTGTGGGGTTTTCTTAAGTTGCAGGATTACGCGAACAAGCCGCAAGCCTCTGCAGTCTTTAAAGCCACCAAAACTCATATCAACGGTCCAATTAAGCCTGATTTATGCGCCAGATTCATCGAAAATTGAACACTTAGGATGCGCTCTAATCACAGAAGTCGTGGCGGAGGCTTGAACGATGATGTATTCCCCAGTTAATGGTATCAATCGGTCTTTCGAATCGATAATAAAAAATGCTGGATGGTATTTTTTAAAATTAAATTTGAAAATGGGAAGCGATTAATGAAAGCGCTTTACAAATATTCTGAATTTGACCCGACTTCATGACGTGTCATGTGACGAATTTCTTCGAACTATTTATAATTGATATTCGGTACTCATGTTTTTTTTTAATTTCAGGTGATTTACTTGAAAACTACTGCTGGAATGATGACCTGATGAACTTTTCGCGTGTACTCTTCTCCATATCAATACTGTTGACTTTTCCCATAGAATGTTTTGTTTCACGAGAGGTATTTCAAATCATAGTTTAATCAATTTAAAAGCTTAATTTTTATTATTATTTCTCACAGATTGTCAGACACATGGTACATCGCTTTGTGCTCAAGGAACCCATCAGCGAGTTGACCGATGAAAGAGATCCCAAACGGGAAAAGGGAGTCGAAGTGGATGAGTACTCGCGCAACATAACGCTGGCCATAGTACTCAGTGCATTTGTTATTTCACCCATGACGGAGTGTTTGGGTTCGGTATTGGAACTAAATGTAGGTCTTATTATAATTGCTGCCCTTAAATATTTATTAATTATTTATTTTTAATTGTTGCCTTGATTCAGGGTCTTTTGGCTGCCATACCCTTAGCCTATATTTTGCCTGGCTTGGCCTACATCAAAATGGATCCGAATCCTTTATTGACTCGCGAAAAGTTACCTGCTTTAGGTTTAGTCGTTTTCGGTGCTTTAGTTACTATTTTGGGTGCGGCTGTGTTATTGCCCAGCATCGATGAAGATTGTCGGGCCGATATTGTGATGGATTATTGTAAAAACTCAAATCATGATAATGTTACACAGGCAACCTAAACTGCTTAAGAGCATTTTTCAAACTTGTGATTGGCAACGATTGTTTGGTGCTCGTACAGATTATTAAGCAACTTGTTATATCTGCAACCGATCGTTGTGTACATCAATATGTTATTTCATAAACACTTAAAGTGAAACAAAGAAAAAAAAACATGAACAAAAAAACCCAAGTCGTACTAGTCAAATATTTGACAACATATTTTTAATTATTTTCTTATGTATACAAATTTTAATTTAATGCAAATAATTAATGGGAAAAAGTACATACACACATACTAACATGTGCGATTTTATAAAGACCATCTAAGTTTCCTCAAACACCATTATTGAAAGCCTGATTAATATCTATTAAATTTGTTTCTTATAATAGAATCCAAATGGTCTCAGAGAAACAAGAGCAAATAAATAAATTATACGAAACAAATTTTAAGAAAATAATCAGAGCAAAACAAAAACTTGACTTTTATTATAGCCAAGAGTATTATAGAAATCGCCACGTTAGTTAAAAAAAGTAATTTTCTATCAATTTATTTAGAAAATCTTCTTGTCAAACTTTTATATAAAAACATATACATGCGGCTAACAGAGGGCTGCGCCTTTTGGTTTATTAAAAAAAAACACACAATAACAATAAAAACCATTAATCAATTTAAAAGGTATTAGAAGATAAGTAGAATTTTTTCATATTAAAAGTCAAAAGTCCTACCAAAACGATAATACTCTTCAGAAAAAACTACTTTTTTTTTCTTTCAATCTCCTAATATCAACCAACATTTGACCAACACTATTGCTTGTCTTCAACAGATTGACCAAATAATAAAATAAGTCATAATCGATTCATACCACTCATGGGCGACTCCATGTTATACTAGTTTTTTTTTCGCATGTAATTGTTTTTCAATTTTGGCTCAACAAGTTTGTAAATAAACAGGATTTTCCTCATATGGATTAAAACAAGGGCGCCACTGATCCTACATGCCGAATTATATCCGTTTAATATTTCCTAATTTCCAATTCAAATAGAATAAAGTGTGTATAGCATCGTTCAAATATCCGCCACGCCTTCTCTGCTTGGAACGAATCTAAAATAGCAAATTTTTCATGACTCTGACGCATAAAACCAGCTTAATTTTGTCATGCATATGAGAGAAGGCATGGGTTATGTTGGCTTTGGGGGGGCCGCTGTGGTGTGTCGATCAACTGCACACACCTGCGACTTATGAAAATTCCACAAGACATAGTTTAACGAGGTCAAATCGCATGATCTTGCAATATATTTTTGAATAAACAATGATTTCGTATTAAAATTCTCGAAATAAAAATGAGTTCGAAAAGTATTTGAAAGAATTTTCAGTCAAGCTCATTATAGTCCCCTTTCACACACACCAAGTTTGACTCATCAAGTCTTGAGTTTATAGGAGAAGGAGGAGAAGAGAATGGAAAGAGGTACAAACCAAAGTGTGCCATCAAGTTTAAGTAAAATTTAAACTTGAAGTTGGATGCAGAATATTAAAAAGCATATAAAGCTGAAAGCAGAGAAACAAAATTTTCGTATATGAACGTAAATGCAGAAGTAAAAGAAAACTGAAGAAAAACTGACCAAGAAAACATGATGTGTGTGAAAGGGGGCATATACTGCAACCGCAGTTTCAACTGAATATTAGAAAATGGTTAAAACCTGTAAATGAAAATGTGGTCTTAAAAACCAACTTGAGAATAAAATATCGCTTTCCCCTAATTTATTATGACTTTTTTTATAAATATTTTAAATTTTCTGATTTTTCTTGAACAAATTTTTGTTTTTAATTGCCTTAACAACTGCATATTTGAAGAGTATAAGAATTTACTTAAAAAATCTAATAAAACTTAAACCATTTGTAGCAACGAAAAAAGAATATTACAAGAATCTTCATGTAAATTTAATAAAATTTAATCAAAATATTTATCTCTCATTGTATTAAGAAAAAGAAAAAAATATACATACATAAAGTAAAACATAAACCCAAATAAATAGAAAGCTAGAAATAGAATAAACATACAAACAAAACCACATTTGATTCATGAAAACAAATTGACCAAATAACACAACTTAATGATCTTTAAAACAAGACAACTACCGCAAAACCATACAAAATAAAATAATAAAGAAATTATTATACACATATTAAGAAAATATTTAACAACTAATACATAAGAGTGCTATATTCGGCTAAACCGAATCTTAAATGCCCTTCATCAAGGCATGAATAGTATATATATAAATGGATATATTCCAAATACGATTGCATTTTTCAGAACAATTGCCCTGGCCGTCTGTTTTCTTATTTGTTGTAAATTAACAATTTTCGGTATATTTCTCATACATTTTTTATTGTACTAATTTTTTTTCACACTAAAGCTCTAAACACATAGACGACAGCAGACAGCAAGCAGCAATATGTCAAAAATAAAATGCTTTAAATGAAAACGATTATTTTGACGGCAGCACAGCAGCAGGACTGCACAACAGCATTTGCTGCTGCTGCCAACTTAGGCTATTTTCTATTTTGACGGGCAGCAATAAGCAAATATAGAGTTGCCATTATATATATAAATTGGACAAATTAGAACAAAAACTTTATTTCTTAATATTAAAGATAAAAGAACATTACAAAAATACAATAAAGAAATAAATGTATATGTTTTTATAGTTTTTTGTGATATTATTACAGTTTTTATCAATAACTTTAATATTATTCATTATAAAATATAAATGCGGCATCCCTAAAATTTGTATTGCTAAAATACACAGCTGTTCATTTTTAATTATTATTAAAATTATTATGTTGTTGCTGTCTTCAAAATAATTATGAAGCTGCCATCAGAGCAGCATTTGAAGTTGGCAGCATTTGAAGCCGTGAAGTTGTGAAGTCTGCTGTCGTCTAAGTGTTTAGAGCTTAATACTGACACAGCAGTTCATCACCCCCAGCTCTTTGCAAACGTACTTAACTAAATGTGGCAGCGCAAATTAATATTGTAGTTCTTGTAACAGAAATAACCCGACTATAAATAGCCGTTTTCCATCAGACGTGAAGGGCATTAAAACAATGTATAAAATAAAAAAAACAACAACCAATAAAGTAATTTATTGTTGCAAAAGAAACCGATATGTATTTGAATTTAAATTAGAACAACTAGTGTTAATAAAAAGGCTTTTAGTTGTCCATAAACTCAATTGCTATTTTGAATTACTATTACTTTTATATACATTTTGAAATAATTTATTGATATTCACCCAAATTATGAATGACGACGTCGACGTCACATCAATACCACATCAAGAAATCGTCCTTGTCTAGCCTTTATCAACAGAAATTGACTTCTGGTAACATGTTCTATTAATATTATATGCCTTGGATAATACCAAAAGGCTGTTAATAAGAATTAAATATTGTCGACAATTATATAAATAACAAGTGATATGTTCTTGCTGTCGTGTTGATGCGACATCGACGTCGTCATTCATAATATGAGCGATTAATTTATGTACTAAACAATTTTAGCAATAGAAAAAATGGTAACTACAGCAATAAATCGCATTATAATTTTTAAATATTAAAGTTTATAAATAGTAAAAAAGGAGTAGTAAAAAGTTCCTAGTATATTATAAAGGAATTAGTTAAAGGATTTGGAAAAGTATTTTATAAAAAGCAAACTAGATAAGTGATGTTTAAATTGATGTTCAATGGAAACTTCACAGCAGAACAGAGCAACTGTTTCCAAAAGCCGCTACACTTTCATCGTCAGCAATCACATATTTTATATTTAGTGCCACTTATTAAATGGCAGTTAAACAGCAGGCGCTTATTTGACTATAAAACTATTCAATACATTTTTATTAGGGAAATTAATTTGTAAGAATTTTTTTGAAATTATATATTAATACGAGAGCTACTAGAGAACTCTGTGAATTCTTGAATTTCCTTTGCACTGATTTAATATATAAAACTGCTGTCGTCATTCATTAAATATCAGTAGACGACTGCGTCATTTAGTCTGTTTTTGACAGCCATCAAAAACCTTGTCAATTTCATGACAAGAATTCATAAAATGTTCCACGAAGTGCTCCCAATATTTTGCAGATTTAGTCCACTGGGACTATTTTCTTTCCCCACATCAAGAACCTAATTTCCACATTCCATGTTGACCGCAATTGCAATACAATTTAAACATAAATTGCGATCGATATCGTGTGCAGTACTTTGCCACTTGAAGAAGTTTGGCTGAAGAGTTCATAATGAAAATAATTGCCTTTTTTAAGGCATAAAATTAGAAAATAAAACGCAAAATTTGTCGAACAAAACAATTGATTCAAAGAATCAAAAAGCTATTAAACAGCCCTTGAACTTTCCATTATGGTGTTTGAAATTGTTTCGCCTTCAAACTCGACATTTTGTAATGGATTAAGAAAAAAAGTAGCTCTTTATCTTTAAAATTAATGATAAAATCAAGTAAATAAATTATTCTCTGTAGCACTAAAAAATTTTTTCCTCATTGTGACTATATAGTATTTTAGTGCCTTTTATCTACTGATTATGTATTTTAAAAATATATAAAATTTTTCTATTTCCTTATAAAAAATACTTCGTCAATATATTTTTTTAAGCATCACTTATATAATCAGACTTTTAATCTGAAACTTTTTTGAAGTAGTCAAAAAATTTCCAAAGACCATTAAAAATTATCCAAACAACACTAAATTGAGTCATTAAATTTTTATAATGCAAAATGTAATCAAAACTCAAACTGCACCACCTTTTTATATATGAAACAAGAAAGATATGAAATTGTAAAAATATTTCTTAATTTTGTAACACTTAACAACAAACTTGTAATTAATATAAAAATATTTTCCTTTATTGAAAGTTATTAAAATTGTTTATTAAGCCTGTAAAATGAAACTGGAAATGACAAACAACACGGCAATCAACAAGAGTTGATTGGATTAAAACAGTAAATTTCAAAATAAAAGTAACATTTTTGTTCAAAATATGTTTAGAAATACACAAAAAATTTATTATCCCAAGTCTTTATAATTTTCTTTTCTATGGAAAACAAATTTATAATTAAATAATTTTAGAAACAATTTTTATTTCGGCTAATGCTAACTCGAGCTTAATACAAATACAAACAACTAAACATATCAATCTAACTGCATACAATATTTACAAAAAAAACATTTAAATCTTTTCTAAAACTCATTTCTTTTGAAACAAACATCCAGAACTCTGCTCAAAATTCTCTATGATAATCAATAAATTGGGTTGACATATTTACAAAATGCGTTTAAACAAATAAAAAAACTTCTGCGACTTTTCTTATTAGAGAAACAAAAGCTACACTGAAAAAAAAAACAAAACTAATGAAACAAAAAAATATTTTTGAATGTTTTCATAAAACTAATTTTATATTTGTGTACATTTCGAAACTAATTTTATAATGATGTTGTATATTGTATAATTTATTTTTTTACAAATATTTCTTTTTCTACAAACAACAACTGAACAAACAAATAATCTCTTACTACATATGAATACTGTTTAGGGAAAAATTGTTAAAAATAACATTATAAATATCGATAACCAAAAGTAAACTAAACGGGGTGTGCGAAAAATGATAGGGTCCTTTGGTAAAACTTATTATCAGTAGTATTAAATATTTATTTGGGATGTCCTTATGAATTATTTATTTTACATCAATTTAATCCATACCTGAGCTTTAGATCTTCAGGCATTACGTTTCTTTTTTGTTCCCTATTTTAGTATTATAATAATATTAAAAACTATACAACACACATCTTGATGTGATTTAAAAAAAAAAACCGAAACATCGGCAAAGATCGCACGATCCTCCAAGAGGTAATCAAAATTCTATAACTTTTGATATGAATATAACTTTTAAAAGCATATTTTTCTGTTAATAGAAGGTGGGTTTAGCTCTTATTTTATGTGTTAATTAAAAATTTTTCTTCTTTGTTGTGGATTCAGTATTCTTACAAGCCTTCATTTCGTTGCGCTTTCACCAAATAATCAGCAGACTTGGAACTAATTCAAAATTGCAAAACCTTTTGGGTTATGCACAAACTTGCCAGAACCGACTGAGAATTAGTAGGGTTTTAAATTTAAGAAAAAGCACACACAAACTAATTTTATACAAATTTATTATGTTTTTGATCAAACGTTTCAAAATAATAAGTTAAAAAAATTATTTCCAAGAAAAATTTTTTTAAAAAGAGTTTTAAACAGCATTATGCGAACGAAAGCTTTAGTGGAGGTGGGCTGTAACGTAACAATATTTTTTTTCAATCTATGTCTTTGGGAATTACAATTTAAGCGAATTTCCATTATATATGCTATTCATTCAACTTTGGGAGAGTCCCGGTCAAATGCGGCGTAATATAAAAACTTTTATAACTACTGATGAATGAAAGTGTGGTGGCTTTCGAAAACAGCTGTTCTGCGAATCGAACATATAAAATTGATTGTGAGTTTTCCTTGTGCTTTGGAATATTTTCCACGTCTTTCTGGTTTACAAATACTTTTCCAACAATTGACCAATAAAATTTAAATTTTAATACTAAAATGTTGTGCTTTTCTTGCAATAAATTTTTTTTCAATTGTTAATAGTTTCTTGTCATGCCACGCTAAATATTGTTTGGAAACAAATCTCTTTCTGCAATGATTAATCTTCGGTCGATTATTTCTGATGATAGTAAATTTCCAAAACTGGACTGTTCCTAAACCAAATTCGATAAAGCTTGACAGACAATATTGCCCAACACTATTTTTATTTTTCTAACTATAATTAGAACAGTTTAAACTATTTTATAACACTAATTAATATTAAGTCCTGTATTCCAGCAATAATATTTTATAACACTATTTAATATTAAGTCCTGGCAAAATAGTATTAAGTGTTACCAAATAAGAATTACCTTATCATTTTAACGCACACCTTTTTATAAAAATATATATTGATAAAATATACAAAAAAAATATATATATATTATCAAAAATAATATTTAAAATAAAATTTAAATTTAATTATTACGAAATCTCAATGGACAGATTAATAATTCTAAAAAAGAAAAATATTAAAAACAAAAACAAGTTATTGAGTACAACCACAGCCATGAGTCCAAAACAAATTCAAAGATATTAAAAACCCAACATTTAGAAGAGTATCGGAAATTTAATGAAAGTTATTTCAAATAAAATCATATATAACAGATTTAAAATAAAGTAATAAAAACTATATAGAAAAGTGACATAATGAAACTATATTTACTTATAAAAATATATCGATGTATGTTATAAGTAGCGGCATGTTATTCTAATTATAATTATTATCGAATGAAAGATATATTAAATAAAATCCATATTTAAAAGAACAATATCATTCAAATATATTTCCCGTTTTGAAGGCGAGATGTTAAAAAATAACTTTTATTTATATAATTCGTAGGCCACGTGGCTTTATGTACGATCATATAGGGGCAAGTATTTACCCAAAAAAGCGTAACCACTAAATAGAAATCAAAATCATTTAATTTCGATCAGTGTTTACGAAGTTAAACAGTTTCTAATAGTGCTGGATTCCTCGCTATCGAGTATTAATCATGAGCGAAATTGTTTTACCTAAGAAAACCCGGTTTAAATCAAAATTATTATTCTTGACTTTTTACTGGCTACGCTTTTTTGGGAAAATCTTTGCCAAGTGTGAACGTACCCCCTTCCATCACTCACATAGATTTGTAAGTATATGGTGTTTTTTGTAGAGTGATACAAGTTTAAATCATAATAAAACATAGTAATACATTTTTGATATCAATGAAACGATCTTTAGTGGATAGAAAATTTTATGCCATTAATGTTTAAATATGATTTCGGCCATGTGGCCGCCACGGCTGGCGCGTACAAGGCGCAATCTGGAACACCAATTTTCACAGACAGCAACATTCTGACCATCATCGTTTTTGAAGACATATGGGCCAATGACTCCGCCAGCTCATAAAGCGCACCAAACAGCAATTTTCTGTGGATGATAAATGAAGTTTCGACAAAAGCTTGTGGGTTCTCCTCACTCCAACTGCGACAATTCTGTTTATTTACGTACCCATTCAAAAAAAAATGGGCTTCATCGGAAAATAAAATTTTGAATGGATGAAGTGCGCGATAAGTTTGACGAACAGAACCATTAGTTTGATTTAAAAATATCTACAATTTTCACGCGTTGCTCTGGTGTAAGTCGATGCATAATAATGCCAACTCAAAGTCGTATCACTTTATAAGAAACACCCTATATTTCAGTTTGAAACTTTTTTCTTGCAGGTTTGCTCAACTCTCAAGCCTCATTTGAAGTTGTTTATTTATTTTGTATAAATAAATTATCATTTTAGAAGCCGATACTCTGTTTGAAACTTCGTGCGAAATGCTGTCAAATTACATGTAAAAGTGCTCCATATGAAACACTATCGAAATAATGTTGCACAACCAATATTCTGCTCATGTTGCGAAAACCATGCGAATTGTATCTGGCAACATGTTTGTTCAGTATGAAAATTAACCCTCGAACAGCACACATTCCTGCTAAAATAAACCAAGAGCTGAACCTGCAACCACAACGTGCTTTTATCACTTGAAATTTGCATGCATTTCACACTACTTGACGCAACAACTGCAGTTTACCGATTAAAAATTGCAATTTAGCGAACATTTATCAAGAAACCACAAATTTGCGATATTAATTTTCAAAGTTCTTGCACAATTTGCATGAAGTCGGTGCATTATTTGCAGTGGAATTGTTAAGTATAAATACGGCAAAAACTGCAGTTACAAAATCAGTTTGAATTCAAATTTACAATTGAATTCGGTATAGAAAACTTTCCAGTGACACAAAAACAAGCGTCAGAGTCTTAAACATGTCCGCCAACGATAATAAAGAAAATCTTTTGCTGCTGTTCGACCGTCCCACAGAGCCGGTGTTTATGGAAAAGGGTAGAACCCCTACAGTGTTCGATGTGCCCGAAAAATTTCTCACCGATCGCTATCGTCCCATTGGCAACGAAGTGCAATCCCGTTTTGGTGATACGGCCGAAAAGAAGATCCCCGTACGTGATATACGACTGCCGGACTTGAGAATCCCCATGTCTTTGGGCAGAGACGAACAGTTTTCTTTATTTATACCCAAACATCGTGCCATAGCAGGTCGCTTGATTGATATCTTTATGGGCATGCGTACTATAGACGATTTGCTGAGCGTGGCAGTGTATGCTCGTGATCGTGTCAACCCCTATATGTTCAACTATGCCTTGTCGGTGGCCCTGCTGCATCGTCCAGATACCAAAGGTTTGGATTTACCTTCATTTGCCCAAAACTTTCCCGACAAATTCTTGGACTCGCAAGTATTTCGCAAGGTGAGAGAGGAAGTAACAGTTGTGGCAGAAGGCTCTCGCATGCCGGTTATAGTGCCCCGAGATTATACCGCTTCTGACTTGGATCCGGAACATCGTTTGTGGTATTTCCGTGAAGATATTGGCGTTAATTTGCATCATTGGCATTGGCATTTGATCTATCCCAACGAGGCCACCGATCGTAGCATCGTAGCCAAGGATCGTCGTGGCGAATTGTTTTACTATATGCATCAACAGATTGTTGCACGCTATAATATGGAACGTTTCAGTAATAATTTGCCCCGTGTGACCAGGTTGAATAATTTCCGCGACCCCATTGCTGAGGGATATTTCCCCAAAATGGATTCGTTGGTGGCAAGTCGTGCTTGGCCGCCACGTTTTCAAAATACTCAAATTAAGGACCTGAAACGTCAAGCAGATCAAATCACTTTGGATATAGGAGATTTGGAGAGATGGCGTGATCGTATACTGGAGGCAATTCACATGGGCTTTGCTGTCGACGTAAGTTGAGCACCTTCCAACTAACTATCATCAAGTGGCCTGAATAATAAATAATTCTTACTTTTATAATTAATACTACAAGTTCGAATAATAATATATAGAATTATTAAATTATTTGCAGGAACAAGGCCAACGTATGCCTCTAGACGAAACTACTGGCATTGATACTTTGGGCAACATGGTGGAAGCTTCCATTATTTCACCAAATCGTAACTTGTATGGTGATTTCCATAATCAAGGCCATGTATTCATTTCATTTGCCCATGATCCTGATCATCGTCATCTGGAGTCGTTTGGTGTTATGGGTGACTCCACGACTGCCATGCGAGATCCGGTGTTTTACAGATGGCACGCTTATATTGATGATATATTTCAAGAACATAAAAGACGTCTGCCGCCATACACTTTGCCTCAATTACAATATGAAGGCATTTCCGTAACTGGTATCCAGGTGGCTACTGAAGGCGGCCAGCCAAATATGCTAACCACGTTTTGGCAGCAATCAGATTTGGATTTATCCAGAGGTATGGATTTTGTGCCGAGAGGAAATGTGTTTGCGCGTTTCACACATCTGCAGCATGCGCCATTTTCCTACACGATCAGTGTGGACAATAACAGTGGGGCAATGCGTTTTGGTATGGTGCGTATTTTTATAGGACCCAAAAATGATGAACGCGGCCAAGCAATGCTGTTCAATGAGCAGCGTTTGATGATGGTGGAACTGGATAAATTTGTGGCATCACGTAAGTAACGAAAACAAACAAAAAAAAAAAGCGAAAAACAGTAACTCTTCAAGTTAATTATATCTGCCAGTTAATCCCGGCAAGAATACCATAAAGCGTCGCTCAGCTGATTCGAGTGTAACCATACCTTTTGAGCGCACTTTCCGTAATTTGGATCTTAATCGCCCACCTGCTGATACATC
The DNA here is from genome assembly GCA_963675445.1 of Linnaemya vulpina. NCBI lineage: Eukaryota > Metazoa > Arthropoda > Insecta > Diptera > Tachinidae > Linnaemya > Linnaemya vulpina. The sequence continues at coordinate 19,725,075 of OY776279.1, read as the reverse complement.
GGAATTATTGGAATTCAACTTCTGCGGTTGTGGCTGGCCTGAGCATATGCTAATACCGAAGGGTCTTCCCGAGGGCTTACGTTGCGAATTGTTTGTCATGGTCTCCGACTATGAACAAGATCGTGTAAGTGTTGTAATTAAAATGGTATTTAACGAATCAAATAAATGAATAAATTTGTCTTACAGGTTGACCAAGAATTGGTTGGATCGTGCAGTGATGCTGCTTCCTATTGTGGAGTTCGTGATCGTTTGTATCCGGATCGCCGTGCCATGGGCTTCCCCTTCGATCGCAATCCTCGTAAAAATGCTGATAGTTTAGTTAATTTCTTAACTCCCAACATGAGTCTGGTGGATGTCACCATACGCCATGAACCCAATAGAGTCGTACAACGCCCAAATTCACATAAAGAAGTACTTCTACGATGAATACCATAAAATATTTTCTTTAACTGAATCGAATTCAGATCTAAGCTTGGCTTCAATGATTACAAAACAAATAAAGTAAATAATTAAAAAATTTTTTTTTATTCTTCATTTAAAAACTGTGTACGAGTTTCGCTTGTCGATATGCCTTCATTATTCTTATGCCAGACACCTTCAATTATATTTTTAAAAAGTCTTCCCAGCTTCTATATGTACGAAAACTATTGCAGAATAAATGAGAGCTAGAACCATAATAAACTAAAAAGCATTTAAAAACAATGCAACACAACTTAAAATCGTTGGAAATTTATTAGTTTTTCAAACGACCCTATTTTTTGCCAAATTTTATCATTCGGTTTTACTTTATATTCACATTGGAACTGAGCTCTAGAAGAGAAAAATAATTTTGGAGACTCATAATCATCGCAAATATTGAAAAAAATTTCTTAAAGTCATATAAAAGTATATAATTTTTATATTTGCAGTGCTCTCGAGTCAAAACTATAAAAAATAAATCAGATCTTCGATTTTATAAATGGAAAAAAATCTTTTCTAATCTTATATGCACTAAAAGCTTTATCAAATCCACTTATTCCAAACTATTATAAATTAATTACCACATAAAATATAAAGAGTCATAAGGATATCAGTAAAAGAGTCTAGAAGTCGTTGTCAATATCCACGAAATCAGTTAATTCGGCCGTTGAACAGTTCTGTTTTCATGCTTGATTATCACATCTTCAAGGGCCATGTTGGGAGTTAAAAATCTAAGCAGACGATCGGTACGTGGCACGCGATCAAACGGATAACCCATGGCACGACGATCAGGATAGAGACGATCACGAACTCCGCAATAGGAGGCAGCATCGGAGCAGGCACCCACAAGATCTTGATCCACCTTAAAAATAAAATTTTTTTTATCGAATCTAAAAGTATTATCTTTTAAAGAAACAAACCCGATCATCTTCATAATTAGAAACCATTACAAATAATTCACATTTCAATCCTTCGGGCAGTCCCTTGGGTATCAACATGTGTTGAGGCCAGCCACAACCACAGAAATTGAATTCTAATTCTTCTGGTGAACCGGCACCTGGTCGGCTGGCATCCAAATTGCGGAAAGTGCGTTCAAAAGGTATGGTCACACTGGACTCCGAAGAACGACGACGTATGGTATTTTGACCGGGATTTACTAGAATGCCAAACTATGAATTTCATAAAAAATTCAATGTTACACCATAAAATAACTCACATGCGACAACAAATTTATCCAATTCGATCATGAGCAAACGTTGATCTCTTAAAAACATTTCCTTGCCAGTCTCATCATTCTTGGGTCCCAAGAATATACGTACTGTACCGAAACGTTGGGCTCCACCAGCATTATTAACGTTGATGGTGTAGGTGAAGGGCGTGTGTTGCAAATGGGTGAAACGGGCAAACACATTGCCCCTGGGTACGAAATCCATGCCCCGCGATAAATTAACATCAGATTCTTGCCAAAATGTAGACAAAACATTTGGACGGCCGCCATCAGTGGCCACTCGAAAACCATCTATGGTAACGCCATCATACTGCAGCTGTGCCGGAGTGTAGGCAGGCAAGCGCGACTTGTATTCCTGGAAAATATCGTCAATATAAGCATGCCATCTATAGAAAGCGGGATCACGCATTGCAGTGCCTGAGTCACCCATAACACCAAAAGATTCCAAATTACGATGATCAGGATCGTGGGCATAGGAAATGAATACATGACCCATGTTGTGGAAGTCGCCGTACAAGGCACGGTTGGGGGAGATGATGGACGATTCCATAATGTTACCCAAAATGTCAATGCCACGTTGCTCATCCAAATAGACGCGATTGCCACTTTCATCCACCGCATAACCCTGATGAATGGCTTCGAATATACGATCACGCCATCTCTCCACATCATCGATGTTAACTTTAATCTGATCCAGTTCACGATTGAGATCCCTGATCACAGTGTTGGCAAAACGTGGTGGCCAGGCGCGACTAGCAACCAAGGAGTCCATTTTAGGGAAGTATCCTTCGGCTAATGGCTCACGGAAATTGCTGTATTTGACCACACGATTTAAATTGCAGCTGAAACGATCCAAGTTATAACGAGCAACAACCTGTTGATGCATGTAATAAAATAGTTCACCACGACGATCCTTATTCACAATAGAACGATCGCCAGCTTCAAAAGGATACACCAAATGCCAGTGCCAGTGATGTAAGTTCACTCCCAAATCTTCACGGAAATACCACAAACGATGCTCGGGCTCCAGATCAGAGGCGGTGTAGTCTCTGGGCACTACAATCGGCATACGATTACCTTCCGACACGACAGTAGTTTCTTCTCTCACCATTCGAAACACTTTCGAGTCTACAAACTTTTCGGGGAAATTTGTTGCGAATGAAGGCAAGTTCAAGCCTTTAGTATCAGAACGATGCAGCAAAGCTACCGAGAGGGCGTAATTAAACAGGAAAGGATTGACACGATCACGGGCGTACACAGCAACGCTTTGCAAATCATCAATAGTGCGCATTCCCACAAAAATATCAATCAAACGTCCAGCAATACGCCTGTGGCGGGGAATAAACAGGGAGAATTGATCCTCGCGCCCCAGGGACATGGGGATGCGCAAGTCGGGCAGTGTGATGTCACGCACCGGAATTCGTTTCTCAGCCTTTTCGCCAAAACGACTGTGCACTTCGCTGCCAATGGGACGATAGCGATCGGTCAAAAACTTATCGGGCACATCGAAGACAGTTTTGCCTTCGCCCTTTTCCATGAACACGGGCTCATTGGGACGCTCAAACAACAGCAACAGATTTGTTTTGTCGGCCATTTTAAGTAGTTGAAATTTTTAAAAACACTTTCAGATTATTTCTGTGAACTTTTAATGCTGTTTGTTGTTTCACTAGTTCCACTTCAGGAACTTGCGCCTACTTTTCATATGCCGGACTTTATATAGCATTTTCGTATTCAAAAAATTGTTTCAAACATTTGCAAATTCAAGCAGTTGATATGCTTTTTTGTGGTTAGAAATTAGAATTTATGTTTTTTGGGTTTAATATTTTGTATAATTTTTGTGTGTGCAAATTTCAACAATTTCAGTAATTCTGCTGATAAGCTCATATTTTTGTTTGCTTAACATGAAGTTTGTTTTTTAAACTTTTATTTAAATCAATTTTGTGAAAACTTTTCGGGTTTCGAGTGCGTTGTTAACGCTTGTGATATTAACGTTTCTATTTCAGTTCTCGGAAGATTTAAATTGCCTTTGGAATTCAATTAAAAGTCAATTAGATTGGTTCAAAGAAAAAAGCGATTTCAGTCATTCATACAGTGGGATAAAAGTGGGAGTTTTGGGGGATAGAATCTTAATCAAATTTTATAAATTGATTAATGTGATATTTTAATAATATTCTAGTTCAAAATCATTGTTGAAAATAATTAGAAAAATAGTCTTCTTTATTTTAATTATGAAAATAAATTACTTAATTTTAGTTGGATAATATATCAAGCAGCCGATTTAATGCGAAAAGAAGCCTATAAAGTTTTTATTTATTTATATTTTTCATGCTCTTCTTTATCAATTTCGCAAGTTGTCTGAAAATTTTAATGTGCGGTTGAGGTCAAGTTCTGAATTTTGTGATGTGACTAGCATTTTATAAAACTATTGCAGGACTTCTCTACTCGATTAAAATAATAATTTGTTTTGAATCCCAAATAATTACTCTTTGGGTTAACAATCTTGCGGTAGCTACAACTTTCCTGAAAGTTTTTCATAACTCTGTTTCTTCTTAACAACAACTCATTTCTGTTTCAACTGCGATACTTTTCGGAAAAGAGCAAAACTAAAGGAAAAGGAAATATGATTCCAAAACAATCAGCCGTATGCTGAATCTTACATTTTGCAAAAACTGTGATTATGACGCAAATTCCCTGAATTGGAATCGGCAAAAAAAAAATAAATATTTCAAGTCAAAAGTAAATAATAAAAATTCATTTGAAATTAAAACCTTGTATTTTTCAAAAGGCTGTAACTCTTTTATTGGATTGCAAAGTAGACATGTTGCCATTAACTCCATAATAAAATATTTGTCAATTAGTGCCACGGCTTTCATGACAGTCCATTAATTTTTTCATGAATTTCTATACTTTTTTTTACACAGAGATCTGGCGCAATGAATCTCACGTTTCAGCTCAAGAATTGCTTGGGTATTTTCTGGGCCGCAAAGCTCGAAAAAATTTTGTGTGTTCACGAAGCCAATCAGATAAAAATACCCCTTCAGAGGAAAAGGAGATTTTTTTTGGCATTGACTGCACTCTGTTTTATTACCTATTGAACGGGCCGTTCATTGGTAGAGCGCTCTATTTTTAGTAGTGGGTATAAACAGCTGACGAATTGCACAGTGGGAACTATATATATTATACGCAAAAATACAAAAATAACACAAAATTTAAAAAAGTGCATTCTCACTGAGTCACCCTGTACAGGATTGACTGCAATAAATGAGTATCCAACTGTGAAAATGGAAACGTATATACACGATTTAATGTATTTCCATGCACATTTTGTCCCACAATAAAAAAATCATCCTCTGGCTCGAGCTTTTCCGTAAAAATATTTTCATATAAAGTTTGAAGATCAAACCAAAATTATTTGATTTAAGTAAAATTAAATAAAAATTAAGAAAATAGGACATGAAAAAGTTACAATCATGCGATGGAATTTATTTTAAATCAGTGTCTCGTTTCTGTAACTGATGTGAAAAATTCTCGCATCGAAAACTTAATAATTATGGTTGTCATCCTCTTTATTACAGAATTGTCCATAGAATATTATTATTATTACAAAAATCGAACAAAATTATAAATGCATTAAGAAATATATTCTGACTCATCCTGTGTTTCACAGAGTGACGACAATTTTTTTGATGCGAGAAGTTCTCACTTCAGCTGCAGAAAGGAGGCACAGTTTGTAATTCATACACTTCTCGTGTACCTTTTCCTCTTCTAATTGGCGTCGATAATAATTCTTAATAGATTTGCGCAAAACTTTATATTTCATAGAGGCCATAATAGAGTTGAAAACCTTTTAAAAATAGAAAAATACAGCAAAAGTAAAAAAGGGAGTATAGGGGTTGAGCTATTTTGGGAAATTTGCAAGACGTTAAGGTCTTAAATATTTTTCAGAATAAATTATAAAATTTCTTTCAATAAAAAAGATGAAAATTTGTTGTGGAGCCGGAGCCTATTGGGTGGGGTAACCAGACTGAAGTAGTTAATACGTTAGACTACGAAGCCTAGATCCCGGATTCGACTCTGCACTGAGCCAGGAGTGTGTTATCGATTTTTTGTAATCTTGGTTCAGTTAGGAAGGTACAGCATTACTGGTCGGTGGCCACTATCGAAAGAATATAGGCTCATCACCTGATGGCTGGCAGGTTTGGAAAAACCATGAGTTTAAAAGAAGTTCAATCCTAATGGATCTTTCCTGGGGTTTTTGTACGTTCTATTGGAATTTTTTAAATTTGGTGGAATAAAATTTAAAATGATCTATGCAGTGCTGCCAAATTTTCGGTGTTGTTTTTCGTTCGCTTTTAAACGAACGTTTAATGGCAACCTTTTCATTTCAAATTTAACAACTTTGTGGGAACCCGCGTTATACATATATTGAATATCATACTCCAGAAGAAATCTATTTCATTTAAACAGCTTAGCAAAAAATTTTAATGTAGCGCCTACCAGAAGAGATTCTAAGTCTCTAAAGAACGGAAAGAAGTAGCGCACATACAAAATTCTACTAAGCTAAAATGGACTGGTGAGATTAGTAATAAAATAAGTCAGACAATAGCCTAAATAGCTAATATTTAAATTTTTTAATTATATATTTTCAGCGTAGTTTGTAAAAAAAAATATTACTGTGTGAAAATAAGTCTTATTAACCTGTTATAAGACAGAAAATAAATTTTTACTTTAAAATAATAAATAACGAAAAAAATATAAAGTGAGTTAAGTCACCTAAATTCCTGAGGCCTTCCCTACACACATAAATACGCAACTTATATTGAAAAATATTTAATTTAATTGGAAATGATAAAAACTATATTTTGCACAATATATTGCTTCGTCCCATAATTCTAATTAGCACGTTGTACGACTCTGTTAGGCTCGTGGCGTATGGAAACGTCTACGATGCTCATATTGGGAGTGAGAAAGTTGACCAAACGATCAGCACCTCTACGTGGCGAACGATCAAATGGATAACCCATCGGCCGACGATCAGGATAGAGACGATCACGAATGCCGCAATAGGAGGCAGCATCATTGCAAGCACCCACCAGTTGCTGATCAACCTTTAAATCAGAAAATTAATTAAATTGTTTACAACAAAATTCCAAGTCTTAAATGTTTAACTAAACACGTACACGATCATCTTCGTAGTTGGAGACCATGACAAACAGTTCGCATTGCAGGCCTTCGGGAAGGCCCTTCGGTATCAACATGTGCTGAGGCCAACCGCAACCGCAGAAGTTGAATTCCAATTCTTCAGCGGTACCGGCAGCTGGACGCTTGACATCTAAATTGCGGAAACTACGCTCGAATGGAATGGTAACACTAGACTCCGACGAACGGCGACGAATGGTATTTTGGCCAGGATTTACTACAAACAGTCGTAAATAAAAATCACAGTTTCCGTTAAATTACGCCACTTAACTTACACGACACAACAAATTTGTCCAATTCAACCATCATCACACGCTGGTCTACAAACAACATGGCTTGTCCTCTTTCATCTTGCTTAGGTCCCAAAAATATACGCACAGTACCGAAACGCGCGGCACCGCTATCATTATTCACATTAATTGTGTAGGTGAAGGGTGCGTGCTGCAAATGCGTAAAACGTGCAAAAACATTTCCTCTGGGCACGAAATCCATGCCGCGCGACATGTCAATATCAGATTGTTGCCAGAAAGTGGTCAAAACGTTGGGGCGGCCACCATCGGCAGCGACCTGAACACCAGATATTGTTATGCCATCATATTGCAGTTGTTGCAACGAGTATGGGGGCAAACGGGTCTTGTGCTCCTGGAAAATATCATCGACATACGCATGCCATCTATAGAAAACAGGATCACGCATAGCAGTGGCAGAGTCACCCATAACACCAAAAGACTCCAAGTAACGATGATCAGGATCGTGACAGAACGAAACAAACACGTGGCCCATATTGTGAAGATCCCCGTATAATGAACGATTGGGAGAAATGATGGATGACTCCATCATGTTACCCAAAATATCAATACCATTTTGCTCATCCAAAGGAATGCGATTACCGCTCTCATCCACAACGAATCCTTGATGAATAGCTTCGAAAATGCGATCACGCCATCTCTCCAAATCAGCTACATCCGCATTTATCTGATCCAGCTCACGATTCAAGTCGCCGATCGTACTGTTTGCAAAACGTGGCGGCCAGGCACGGCTGGCAATCAAAGAATCCATTTTGGGAAAATAACCTTCAGCAATGGGCTGACGGAAATCGTTATATCGTTGAACACGTGACAAATTGTTGCTGAAGCGTTCCATATTGTAACGAGCGATAATCTGTTCATGCATGTAAAAGAACAATTCGCCGCGACGATCTTTGGCCACAATCGTACGATCGTCTGCTTCGAAAGGATACACCAAATGCCAATGCCAGTGATGTAAATTGATGCCCAAATCTTCACGGAAATACCACAAACGATGTTCGGGATCCAAATCAGAGGCCGTATAATCTTTGGGTATTATAATGGGCATGCGGGAGCCTTCTGCAACAACAGTAGCCTCTTCTCTCACCTGGCGAAATATTTGAGAATCAACGAATTTTTCTGGGAAATTTTGAGCAAAGGAAGGCAAGTCCAAGCCTTTGGTATCAGGACGATGCAGTAAGGCTACCGAGAGAGCGTAGTTGAACAGGAAAGGATTGACACGATCACGGGCGTACACAGCAACGCTTTGCAAATCATCAATAGTGCGCATTCCCACAAAAATGTCAATCAAACGTCCAGCGACACGTCTGTGGCGGGGAATAAACAGGGAGAATTGTTCTTCACGCCCCAGGGACATGGGAATGCGCATGTCAGGTAGTGTGATGTCACGTACTGGAATACGCTTCTCTGCCTTCTCGCCAAAACGGCTCTGGACTTCGCTGCCAATAGGACGATAACGATCTGTTAAGAACTTTTCAGGAACATCGAAAACGGTGCTGGTTGCTCCCTTTTCCATGAACACGGGCTCAGTGGGGCGGTCAAACAAAAGTAGAAGATTTTCCTTGTTGGCCATTTTTTATTCAATTATTTTAATGTTTTTTTCTTGCGATAGAAAATTAAATAAAATTTTTATTAAATTCCTGTTGGATGCGAGACCGCGACTTAAAGTTTCTGTGAAACTTAGTTGTTGGTTCCACTTTTAGAACTGCTGGATTATTGGAATTTAATTGGTATTTATACAAAAAAATAAACCGAACTTACGCACACGCATGCATGCGTAAACATGTAAAACTTCTACGCACAATTTTAGTGCGTTCGTATCTCTTGTCTGCGGTTTAAACGCAACTGGCATTAAAGTGAATAGAAGCTTAATTTCGGTATATTAAACGATAAGAGGATAAGAAATTGTTAAGTATTATTTTTGGTTTTACAAAATGTGAATTTGAAAATATCTTTTATTTTCAGATAATAACGTTTTAACCCAACGAATAACTTCCATCGAGTTTGTGCTACAAAACTAGACGATTCAATTTAGGCGATCTTTCATTTACTTATTACGAGTCTGAAAAAGTAAATGAAAACCGATTCTGTGGGAAATATAAGAACATGTTGATGAAAACCGCTGGTCTCAGATCCCGGCAAAAGTGAACTGTCTTTGCCATGTTGTGTTGGCTGCCCGAGGATTTAGTCTCTAGAAAGCAGGAACTACGTAATGCTGTAAGATAAAACGCCATAAGCAGTTTGAAGTGGAGAAGGGTTGAGTTGGTCATGAATGCGTATTAAATAATTTTTAATTTAGAAAGGCTTGATAAATACTATAGAGCAGAAAGAAAAATCAATATTAGTTTTATATATTCAATTTACACAGCAGAGCGGAACAGCTGTTTTCGAAAGCCGCTACACTTTCCCCATCACTACTCAAATATATTTATATTTATTTGGTTTAGTTGAATGTGATAACAGTTTCTGTTTGTAACAATTTTGTAACGAAAAAGCGTACGAGAATTGCAACAAACCGATGGTAACTAACACACTTTCGTTAAGTAAATGTGTGAAGTGTTGTTGTTTGAACTTTACTGATGATTTTACCATGCTAAACATTTCGATTCAGGCTCCAGTTCAAATATGCGTATTCTTTTATTACTTTTTATTGACTAGTAGGCTTTTGGAAAAAATTAACAAAATTATAACGAACGTTGATGATTTGACGCAGCGGCTTCGAAATCAGTGCTGTTCCATTCTGCTAGTTTGATGACTATGAAAGCCATATTCTATATATTCCATCTAATTAAAAAGAATACGAACTTGAAAATAAATTCCTTAAATTTTTCATCTAGAGTCTGAAGAGTCAAATTTCAACTTGGAAAGTTTGAGTTGATATTCCGGCATTTAAATTGCCTTGCGACTAAGAATGTTGCATTTTACGAGCTGAAATATGGGATATTACAAGATCCGGTGATCAAGCTCAAGTTCTCACTGATAGTGAAGTCGCAGTGCGGCTCCTCACAGGCGTGTATTCCACATCCTGCCGTGAACATGATTGCCACAACTGTCACAGTGAACGATCACAAATTTGTGAATGAGAAGGCAGAGAGAAGAATTCTGTTTCGTGATATTTATCTCTATGGTGTTGCTCTCATATGCTGTTGCAGACGTTTTGATATTGGCCTTTCGGAAATAGCTGAAGACAGATGGTACAAAGAATTCCCTTGCATAATAATGAGAGAGCCCTCTGACTTCATCTTAGGCCATATAAAACTAAGATCATATTACAGCTTTACAATTTTTTATCAATAAGAAAAAAGAAGCCGGTTTTTTCAAATGCCATGAAAATATTTGAAGCTTTTCCCTGACATAAAATACACTACAGAGATCCTAAGCTTCTACGAACGATTTGGTAATTAATTTTTAGCAATAAAATTGGTCGATTATCTCTTCAAAAGATTATTCTCGCATGTGTTTGTTTTAGTAATAAGAAGCATCGGCGGCTTAAAGTGAGAGCCGACTAAGTCCACTTTTCATAATATTCTAAGGCCACTCGAAAGAGTAACAGACTGAGCAGAATATTTACTTTAATTTGAATCTTCACAATAAAATATGTTGAACCAATTTCTTAAATTGTATTTCAAAAAAATTTAATAGTTGCCTGCCCCTACTTTGAAACTATTTGGCCAACTGAGTTAGCAGGTTTGCACTCCAAGACGACGACATATAAAAAAAATTTTAAATATTTTCAAATTGGCACACTGATAAGACTCACAGCATCTTCTCAAAATATATTGGGTCGTTATCAGTTTCACTTTTCGAACATGTTATTCACTTTCTATGATCACTGCCGATCAGTTTCTTCTCACACTTCATAGCTAAAGCAACGGTTGCTGCCAACAATAAGAAAAAAAATAATAAAAATAAATAAAAAAGTGTACAAATCAATATGAAGCTTTTACAAGCTCTTCTCTTTGCATTGATCTGCAAGGTGAGTCAGCTGAGATGAATTTGAAAGATTATTTTGAGAAGATAAGATTGTGCTTCCATCTAAACAATTCGATTACATTTCTGATTAATATTTTGATTAACTTTTTTCCACAAAACCTTTCAGATCTCAGTGGCTTTTCCGAATAACGAAACCGATGCCAGAAACTTTGTATCAAAAGCCAGCGATCGTTATTACAATCTCTATAATAAAATAGCAACCGAAACCTATTCATCCATCGATGATGAGGATTTCGATGAGATTTTCAAAAAACTCAACAACGTCAAGACGATTTCTCAAGAACTGGTCGAAATTTCCCACGATGCTGCCGACTATGATCTGAACAAAATACAAGATCCACAACTGAAGAGAGCTCTATACAAATTACGCAAAGTTGGCCATCTCTTTGTGTTGGGAGAAGAGTATTTTTCTTCGTTTTTATTGAATTTGAATTCTTTGCAAAGTCTATCGACTGATAAAGATATTGAACCGTATATGGGCGGCATTAATATGCCCAATCAAGATGATAGTCCGATTGCCTACTATCCGGATATTCAAAGGATTTATGAGACCAGTTCGGATGCGAATGAGTTAAAATATTATTGGGAGACGTGGAGGGAAAGGAATTCGATATGGGCTTCAGTGAATTTCTATACAACAATCGAGGGTATACAAAAGGCCGCCAGCTTATCAGGTAAGTAAAATCTGTTCCATACAATTGGCAATAAGGAAACAAATTGTTGCCTCTGTTAATGGAATATTAGTCACGTGTGACGTAAGCGAATTTCAGACCACGACTGCACATTAGATTTTTATGAACACTCTTCTGTCAAGAAAATTCAATATGGATTTAAAAATTTAATCCATAAATTCTATAGTTTTTCTAAAACTATTCTTTACAGTCTGTCAAAGAATTTGTCACATAATCTGCTTTCTATTGCTTTTCAAAACTGTCAATGTTTTTTATAAACACACTATCCCATTTTTTCATATTAAATTTATTCTATAAAGTGACAATGCGATCCCTCAGTTGCCTCCTTTTATATTTAAATAACCTAATTGTAACGCTTCCATATTTGCTTTGTAAATTCCAATTATAATTCTCAATTATTTTGACAGTTTTTCTATTGTGAATTTAGTGCACTATTAGAAGTACTGTTGAAACTAAAAGTTATTGTAGATTTAGGGAAAAATCATACTTCATTTGAAATCATATCCCATGATTATCTTTCCTATGATTACCAATAAGATCCCAGATGTAACGATTCGAGCTCAGGATTTTCTAGAAACTCTACAGTCAAGAAAATCATGGAAATTTTTGGAAAAGAATTTCTAAAACTGCCCGAGAACCAAAAGCGTATAACTTTAACTGAATTTGTATTCACAAAATCTATCGCCAGGCGTTTAGTTGATCCTCAGGGATTCTGCCTAAGCATCAGTTTAATGATACTTTAAACACATTTACCGCAGTAGCCTACAGACAGACTTACACGATTGCAAATGGCTTAATTGTTGTTTTGTAGTCAACTACTGAGCTGCCATGAAATATACTAAAATTAATAAGTAATTACGAGTAGTAAGTGTCGCTTTCAAATATTCCAGCCCAAAAATTAGTGCTACTCCAGCTACTTAAATAAGATTTTAAGATATTTAATATCCAAAGTTGTTTTTAACAAGTAAAATAAAATATTTCCGAAGATCGCATCCATTTCATACACATTTATTGCTTGATAAGAGTCAATGGTCTCATTGTCGTTAAAAAAGAAAAGAATTTATACACATTTTTGTGGTACAATTTTAGGTACCCTGACTTCCATCAATATTGATTAAATGTGCATAATTTGAAAGGTATTTTGATGTAGATATTCAGAATGTGAAAAATTTTTAATAGAAGTAGAAAAAAAAATTGTTAAAATTTGCTTAGAAAGTAGCAGAAAAATCTTGCCTTATCACTTCTGTATTTGCAACATTCAGATTTATCAGTTCAGGGAATTCCCCTTTTGAACTACATTCGGGGGTTTTTATTCCATTTCCTTGGAAAAAATTTTTTACAATAAAAACCATTTGATTTAAATCATTATTTAAACTTTAATATTTAAGAGGTTTTTCCCGCGAACACGGGTAATTTGAAGGCTGACTCAATAGGGTTCCTCATAATATTTATTTATTGATTGCTCGAAAGTGAAAAGTGAAAGCTAATGAAAAATCTAAAAAAAAACTTTTTAATCTCTTCACAATTTCGTTTTTGCTTTTCATTAAAATTTCAGTAGCCCGATTATTTAAAAAGCAGACTTGAAGTAGTCGATTTGTACACACCAGATGATTCCATTTAGTTTGATATCTCAAAAGCCACAATAATATAACAACTATTTCAAAATAACACAATATATCCACTTTTTGTTTTAGAACAACCCGCCTTGGAGTTGTACTACAGTCAATATGAGAACAAAAACTTCCTCACGGAAATGGAAAGAGTTATGGAAGAACTTAAGCCGGCCTACCAACAGCTGCATGCTTTTGTACGTCACGAATTGCAAAAGAAATACGGAACTCAGGTTGTAGATCCGAATGGTCCCATACCCGATCATCTGTTCGAACAGGTGCTATCACAAGCCTGGAAGGAAGGCAGCGTTATAGAATCACATTTTCCATTTAAAGAACTGCCACCGTATGATGGTTTTGTGAAAAACTATGATGCCCCAAAGGTTCTGCGTGAAGCTCTACAATTTTACAAATCCTTGGGTTTCCCCGATCTGGATGAGAATTATCTTAAAGATCATGTTAAAGAGCACGATGAATCATCAAATATGGGCGACTGCCGTGCCGATATTTTTGATTTGACTCCCAAAGTCTATATGAAATATTGTCCGAAAGTGGATTTTAAGAAATTCATGCAAATGCATGGTTACATTAGCCGCATACACTACGCCCAGGAAAAGAAAAACTTACCCGCCTACTTCTTTAACTCCTACGACTTGGAGTATCCTGTGGGTGAGGCAGTTATTTTATCAGCCTGTACTCCCAAGCATTTGCAGGCCATCGGCTTGGCTAAGGACTTTACATTTACCGACAAAACACTTATGAACCGTCTCTTCCGCATGGGTATTCATACGATTTTGAATATTCCCCAGTTCTTTGTTCACAGCAAAGTTGTGCACGATTTGTTGACGAACAGTGTGGACATGGAGGGAGCCAATAAGCATTATTGGAAATTGTTGCAACAATATGTGGGAACTGAACCGCCATCGGATCGGGAAGAGGGTAGCATTGACTTCCCCTACAAGTTCTATTTGGATTTGGAGCAAAATTATCACACCAAGTGAGTAGAAGAAAATTCTTTTTTATTATTTGCTACAATTTTTAAAGATATTGAAACAGATTTTATTCGGAAGTTATCGAAAAAACTACTCCCACTAACAAATTTAAAAAAAATGTCACATTTTAAACTCTATTTGATAAAAATTCAATTATAATTCTAACTTTTTGTATTTTTCAGAAAATTCGTTTCCGAAATTCTGGGCTACCAGTTCTACAAAGCCTTCTGCCACAAAGCCGGGCAAACCGGCCAGTTGCATAATTGTGACTTCTATAATAATCATAAAGTGGGCGACGATTTAAAGTGAGTTGTGCACAAACAAACATGCATAAACTGAAATTTTCTTACTTGCCTGTTCTTTTCAGGTCCATGATGTCTTTGGGCTCTTCCAAGTCCTGGCACGATGTTATAGCCAAAGTTTTGGACAAACCGGACATAAGTGGCAGCGCTTTATTAGAATATTATGCACCGATTATTGATTGGGTGAAAACGCTGAACAAACAAAATAAAGTCAAAATTGGCTGGAACGACAGTAAGAAAAGTAAGTGTTAGCATTTTTGGTATCTTATTGAATTTTCAACTAATTTTATATAATTTATTTTACAGAAGTTCTCTAAATAGTTTCTAAGAGCAGATAGTCAGCATTTTTATCTTGAAATTATGTAATAAAAACTTTAACGTTTCTGCAATAAAACAATACAAAGTCTAAATGAAAATACAGTACAACTCGCTTATACCGAAACCGGTTATAAACAATTCTCTAAAGTCCATATATTTTTATATAAAAATCTTTATGAATACCCAACTAATTTATAACGAATCCTCGTTTTTAAGGAAGTATTTTTACGGTCCCACAGAAGTAATTGTACACATTTTTATCCTTTTCTTAGCGAACGTATAAAAAGTGGGTGACTTCCATTTAAAACAGTTCCGATTTTGTGTTCTTTTTTCTGGACTTTTTTTTTTGCTTTTTATAAATAATAAATCAGCCTGATTACAGTTGGCGATCTTTGCCTGCAAAGTCGATAGTTTGTAATACAGTAAAAACAAACAGCTGAGTTTTTCTTTAATGTATTACAAGTTGTCGAATTTAAGGGCGAAAATCGCCAGCCGTAATCAAGTTGAATATTTTGTCTTGACATGAATCGTTTAAATTGAGTTATTTTCAATGAAAATATATTTATTCATGAGAAATAGAAACAGTATTTATGGGTCTATTCGCAACTAAAATTGTTTTGTATTATGCATGACACCGAGAAGTATTTTTGTAGATCCCATGAAGTTTGTTATAACCAAGTTTTACTGTATTTGGTTTTCTCCATTGAAAATGGTTTAAATAGTTGCAGCGTATAAGAACAGGTAGCATTTTTAACTAGAATTGGCACTCAGGAGATGACCCCTACTAATTTAGTGCACTGTGGCGTAACCGTTCAAAACCAAAATTGCATAATTAATTTTGCCCCAAATGTTACACACAAAGATTCTATTTAAAATATAATTAGATTATGTACTTGTTCAGTGTAAGAATATTTAAGGATTCTCTGTATCCCGCGCATTTGCTTGTGTTCTATTACCAGCAGTCAATGTCCTTTCTGTCGTACAACTTCGGTACCTGCCTACAGCAGGCTTCGGCAAAATGTTACATGCGTGCGATTGTGCTCAAGGCATTGACGAGAGCAGGAATTATAAAATAGTTTCATGTTGTTCAGTTTTGAACTTGAAAAATTTAAAAAGAAATTCATAAATGGAAAATTTAAAAAAAATTGTTACACTAAAATAGACGGGATCAAGAATTCGCATCAATGCACTCATGGTACAGGAGTTAAAGATCATGCCGACACATAAATGACTGAATAAGTTTGTAGATGTCACTCGCAAGGCAACTCTGAGTCAGTCATGCCTCGTTAGTAGGTCATCGCTTACTCTCTTTCGACAACTGTATAGGATTACAAATACTCAGAAGAGTTTTCCGTGTCTAACAACTTTGCTACTTCTTAAGCATTAAACACAATAACGACAGCAGGCTACACGAACACCGACTACAAAAACCGTTGGCTAACATCGTTGCCTCGTGGTCAGCTACTTAATTATTTTTAAAACGACACCACCAAATCAATAACCATGAGTTGTTGTTTGTAGTACAATTTTCTTCCTGCGCCAGTGTAGCCGCCTTCATACATTTAAAACTCTTAAATAGTGTTATTCTAATCAAATATATTTAAAGTCAGCAATATATAACAAGAAATGATTTCATTAGCTTGGAAATATAGTTTGTTGTTTCTTTTTCTAAAATAAAAAATTTACTTTTAAGTTTTCAATTATACTGGCAACACTGCATCTACTCATTGTCGCTCACCAAAATAGAAATTAGTTTAATTTTGGATACAGCTACAACAGTGGTCGTGTGGCTGTGTCGTCGCTAAAACAGTCATTCCCATTTCAATGCGTGTATTCTAATTTTGACAGGTTGTAGCTCGTAGCCTGCTGTCGTTATTCTGTTTAATACATTATGTGAAGGCACAAGTAGTGTACGGTCAGTCAAAGTAAGAGATAATAAACGGCCGCAATAGTTATAGTCACCAATTGACATCTGTCCACCGATACTTTATAAATTTATTTGCAAACAATTTCAAATAAAATGTTAAATTTATTATTTAAGTTCAAATAACTGTTAATGAATTGATTCGAGATTAGTTTGTGATTTAAATAAAACAAGAATTTGTTCATTGATTCGACAACTCTGAACTGTATTACCTGGTACAATGTGTTTGTTACTGCATTATCATATCGAACAAAAACCAGACTAGAGTAGATATATTACAAATCAGCGACACCTAGCGCCGGGTAGTATACAATACATGGCTGTTAACACATAGAGCAGCCACTTACTGAAAAGCTTTGCTGCATTAGCAGTTTCTTAAACCCAAGGTTATTGATACAACTTCGAATATATTGATGAAGATGTTTGTATATATTTCAAGCAGTTACTTTTATTTTTTTAAATAATTTCACTTTTCTTTCTCAAATCTTTTTTTTAAATAAATTCAAATATTAAAAGAAGTATAATGACATATTGAAGAAATCTTTTTTTTGCGGTAGTCGTTTAAAACTCTTATATAATTTTAATAATGTGGTCTAATATTTATTAAGCTTAAGGTCTCTTTATTTTTATTATATTATAAAATATTTGATTATATTATATATAAAAAATATTTTATAATATAATAAAAATAAAGAGACCTTAAGCTTAATAAATATTAGACCACATTATTAATCACAAAGAGGTAAAAAAACCAGAAGAATTTATATAATTTTAATCATGCTGATTCTTTTTATCAAACATGATACAAATTGGAACGGTTGAACGTAGAGACCATTCCTGTAACATTCCGCTTTTAGCATTTATTGTAATCCGATTTTTGTGCTTCTGAACTCTTTGAGAGCTAAAAATAGAAACAAAAAAACACTGAAATTTTTTTCGAAACTGTGGCGTGAGCCACGCTTTAATCTATTCATTAGAAAAAAAAAATCTCAAGTTGCTAAAACAGTGGATGTATTTCACGTCTATTTTTTATTACCTCAAATTTTAATGCATCCCTCGCATATTAAATTAAAAGGATTAAATAGAACTATATAAATCCTATACGTCTGTTTACTGGAGATACACATTTTTTTTATAATGTTCAAATCATTTAATTGATTGAATCAATATAATTGGAAAAGGAAAAAAAGGATATTAAATAAAAACATGTAATAAATTCAAACGTATGAATTTGATTACAATATTTAAGCATTTATTAATACACAATTTCTGCACACAATTTCAATTTGTAATTGAAAAAATAAAAAAAAACAGAAGAAGCATTATGCAATTTTTAATTGCTTTAATGGTTTAAAGTGAACAATAAAGTTTTTGTTTTCAAATCGATATATAATTTGTGTCAAAGGCAGCACAATCTGATAATAATTCTTAAATGCATTTATGTGCACTGGCAGGTGCCGAGAAGAGATCGAGTTTGTGCTCCTTTGGCAGAAAAAAAATTTAGATATTTTAGAAGGGACAACACTGGAAAGAACAATAATTTGAGGGTACAAGGAAAATAAATCCGCTAGAAAAACAAATACAAACAATGAAATTACAGCGCACATGCAGGACAGAAGATCAAAACAGGATGTCATAAATTCATATTTGAAAGTTATTAAAACAAGAAACTAACCCAGCAAACATTTGCTATTGTGGAAGATTCTACTAGAAATCTTATGAATATGCATTTTCAATCATCGACCAGCAGCATTAATTTGAATACTTTGAATTGTTTGCACGGGCAGAATATATTTACACGAGCTGAAATATTAAAGAAAAAACAGCTGGACTAAAAAGGTTACGTCCACACTAGTCATCTATAAAATTTTATTTGTATTGAAAATACTTTTCAAATTTATTATCGGTGCACAGATGTGGACAGGGTGACTGTGAGCATTTGTCGCCGATGTTGTTAACACTTCCCGGAAAAAAACGAGGAGTACAATTTAACTACTGGGAGTGAGAGGCAAATCTCTCGAAAGAGAGTAAGCGATCAATTACTAACGAGGCATGACTGACTCAGAGCTGCTTTGCGGCTGACATCTACAAACTTATTCGCTCTTGCCTGCGTCGGCGTGATATTTAACTCCTGCAGCACGACTGTATTGATGCGAATTCTTGATCCCGTCTAGACACTCTTATTTTAGTGTAACAAGTTTTTCTTTATTCTTCCATTCATAAATTTCTTTTGCAATTTTTCAAATTCAAAAGTGAACAACATGAAACTATTTTATAATTCCTGCTCTCGTCAATGCCTTGAGCACAATCGCACGCATGTAACATTTTGCCGAAGCCTACTGTAGGCAGGTACCGAAGTTGTACAAGTTAGGGTATTCAAACGATTAATCGTTGTTTGACTAAATATTTTTGTGCAAAAGAACACATATTCTTATTAATCGACACAAATTATTCGAATTATTCATTAAGCGAAAACAAACAAATTTTAAATGATTTAGGAGTTAATCGCCCAAAATCAAACGATTAATCGTTGCTTCATTAATCAATTAGTTTTTGGGAATGGAACTGATTTAATAATTTGAAATTATTTATTTCCGATACAGGAACAATGATTCGAATAGTATGCCGATTAATCGAAAAGCTATTGTTGTGTTTGGACAAAATATTTGCTTTCTTGTTTTAAATGTTCTTAAGCGCTTTAATTTTAATCCCGCCAAAGTCAAAAATAAGTAACAGAATCTTTTCTAAATCAAATTTAATCCAAACAAACGAAAGAATTCATTCGCCACATAAACATTTAAACTGATCACTCCTTTTGAAGGATTATTTAAGAAGATTAACTTAAACTTGGAGGCTTTTTTTAAAGTTGTGTTGCCTTGTTAATAAAATAAAATTGTTTTTCTTATTTGAAAATTAATAAACTCGATAAAATTAAAGTTATTCGATTAATCGAATTGCGTTAAGTCGGTTAAGGTGAAATATTGTGAACAAAATTTCTCGAATCTTTTATAGTAATCGGAAACTATATCAACCACTCCTAATCACGTAGCGAAGCGTAGAACAGCATAAAAACCAGGTCAACAGTGTGTTTCCATATTTTATAATAATTCGAATAATTATTCTCACGATTAATCGCTTACTTGAATACCCTATTATATATCATTTTCCTTATTTATTATGTCTAGTGCGATCGTGTATTCTATTGTCAGTTGAGATGTGACTGCTAAATGACAATTCAAGATGAATTTCTTTGTTTTTAATTTCTTTAAAATTTTCTTTCCCTGAAAATATTTTAAAAATTTGAATATTTTCAAGGACTAAGTGTTTTTTTGTTGGTGTATTATTTTTCTCTGTAACTCGCGCATTTGCTTGTGTTCTATTACCTGCAGTCATTGTCCTATTTTATAATTCCTACTCTCGTCAATGCCTTGAGCACAAATGCACGCGTGTAACACATTTTGCCGATTTTGGATAAACCGGCAATTCAAAAGTAAAAAAATAAAAAGAACAAAGAATGCTGATGTTGTGACGTAGTGCAGCGCTACATGCGTTCTACTGGTTTAATGATTTAAAAAAAATGTTCCACTCTTTTTGAAAAAATTTATTTCGATACAAATTCTCAATTCTAAAGAATTTTATTTTTTATGAACTCGTGCGGGTAATTATCGAAACAAGAGTTATTATTCAGGCTCAAGTTTAACACTGAGAATTTACAAATTATTTTTAATTTTCATTAAATTCAAGTTTTTATTTTTCAAATTAATTTTAGTTTTTGTTAAATTCCAGTTTTCATTTCAAAACGATTTTTAATTTTCATTAAATTCGAGTTTTTGTTTTGTTTCAATGAATTTCAATTTTTTTGAATTCTTAGTGTTTTGAAGGATAATTATTCTCTTGACAATTTTATTTTTTGAATTCCCAATAAATTTGCGAACAAAAGTTTTATTGAAAAAATTTTCAATCCCAAAAATCTTCCATCCGAAATTGTTTCTATAGAAATTTTAAACTCATCAGTACACAACAAAATTAAGTAACTGGAAATCAGTTTCCAAGATCAGTAATAAAAATTAGAAAGGCGATCTATAACGCCTCAAAACTGCACATAAAATGTTAGCCGGAAAATCAGGTACATCCAGAAAAACAACAAATGCTGTGGTGAGAAAGAGAGCGCTGAGTATAGCCTTTCTATAGCCTGTAGATCGTTTTGTTTTAAAACTAAATTAGAGGCGAGATGAGGGAAAGTCCTTGAAAAGTAAATGCAGGTACTTATTTGCGTCAAAGAAGGCAGATAATTTTAATACTTTTCAAATTTTAATGCTGCATATTTTATTGAGAGTTTCTTGAAACAGTTGTGACATTCAGTTGCCTGCCGTTGAGCCGTCGTGTAGTCGAAATGGATTTCTTGTATGTTTTATTTAAAGTTGGTGTAAAATTATTCATAAATATGATCATATTTTCCGATCGTTGTCAATATTATATGGGGTAAGTTGCGCTGGCAAATTAATTAAAAAAAGTGCATAAATAATGAAATCTCTTTTAATTAACTGTTTATTAAATATTGAAAAATATCTCGAGAGAAAAGTTTGCGATCATATGACGAAGTGCTAGAGCCAAACATTTTCATGACATATTTTATAATTAACTCTCATATTTCTACTTTAAATTGGTAAAAATAAAAGTGAATTTGTAAAAAGAAAAATTGATTTTAAGCCGACTTATTTCCTAACCTCAAATTCGCCCATCTTTTGAAGCGAAAGAGAGCCTGTGATTGAATTTGTTGAAATGACTTACAGTTATGCGAAAATGTGTCCAATCACAAAGCAGCTTCGAGCCATTCAGAATAAAGCAAAGTTGGTAATTATTTTTCAAGTGCAGCCAGACCACTGATCGTTGACACTCTTTCGAGAATAAAGTTTCAAAAATTATTATCAAAAAAGCAAAAATAGAAAAAATCTATTATATTAGGAAATGGTGTAGCCTTTTATATCTTTAAAAAAATTTATAAAAATTATCAAAGAAAACATGAGTAAAAAATTCTATTATATTAGGAAATGGTGTAGTTTTTCATATCTTTTATAAAAAACTTTCAATAAGAATTATTATCAAAAAAGCAAAAATAGAAAAAATCTATTACATTAGGAAATGGTGTAGTTTTTCATATCTTTTTTAAAAAAAGTTTTATAAAAATTATTATCAAAGAAAACATGAGTAAAAAATTTAATTATATTAGGAAACGGTGTAGTTTTTCATATCTTTTATAAAAGAGCTTCAATAAAAACTATTATCAAAAAAGCAAAAATAGAAAAAATCTATTATATTACGAAATGGTGTAGCCTTTCATATCTTTTTTAACAAAAATTTCATAAAAATTATTATCAAAGAAAATATGAGTAAAAAATTCTAGTATATTAGGAAATGGTGTAGTTTTTCATATCTTTTATAGAGTTTCAATAAAAATTACTATCAAAAAGGCAAAAATAAAAATAACTATTATATTAGGAAATGGTGTAGCATTTCTTATCTTTTTTAAAAAAAATTTTTATAAAAATTATTATCAAAGAAAACATGACTAAAATATTTAATTATATTAGGAAATGGTGTAGTGATATGAACTTTTATAAAAGAGTTTCAATAAAAATTATTATCAAAAAAGCAAAAATAGAAAAATTCTATTATATCAGGAAATGGTGTAGCCTTTCATATCTTTTTTAAAAACATTTTTATAAAAATTATTATCAAAGAAAACATGAGTAAGAAATTCTATTATATTAGGAAACGGTGCAGTTTTCATATCTTAAAAAAAAATTTTTATTAAAATTTATTATCAAAAAAAAGCTAAAATTATTAATTATAATTAAAATGCAGTTTATCAAAAAGTTACCAAAATTTCCAAAATATTTGCAGGAAAAGACAGAAGGCCGAAATTTTGCGTAGAAGAAACAACCTCAGACGTTTTAAATTGTAACCACAACAAAAACAAAACACTACAACTGAATTATGATAAAATGTGTGCAAAAAAAGTTCGTATCAAACAATTCTCCGAAATCAGTATAAAAAGTCGCGAAAAATTCCAAAATAGTTAACAGTTCCGAAAGTGGAACAACTTCAAAAGCAGCGTTGCTAATTCGCACGACAAAAAAATAATAAAAAAAAGTTTCCCCGCAAACTTGACTGTTAAAATGGCTGACAAGAAGAATCTTTTGCTACTGTTTGAGCGTCCCAACGAGCCCGTGTTCATGGAAAAGGGCACAACCAGTACGGTGTTTGATGTGCCCGATAAGTTTTTGACCGATCGCTATCGTCCCATTGGCAGCGAAGTGCACAGTCGTTTTGGCGAGAAGGCGGAGAAACGAATTCCGGTGCGTGACATCACACTGCCCGACTTGCGCATCCCCATGTCCCTGGGGCGCGAGGAGCAATTCTCCCTATTCATTCCCCGCCACAGACGAGTCGCTGGACGTTTGATTGATATTTTTGTGGGAATGCGCACTATCGATGATTTGCAAAGCGTTGCAGTGTACGCCCGTGATCGCGTCAATCCTTTCCTGTTCAATTACGCTCTCTCGGTGGCTTTGCTGCATCGTTCTGATACCAAAGGCTTGGACTTGCCTTCGTTTGCTGCCAATTTCCCCGCAAAGTTTGTGGACTCGAAAGTGTTCCGCCAGGTGAGAGAGGAAACTACTGTCGTCTCGGAAGGCAATCGTATGCCGATCGTAGTGCCCAGAGACTACACCGCCTCTGATCTGGAGCCCGAGCATCGTTTGTGGTATTTCCGTGAAGATTTGGGAGTGAACTTACATCACTGGCACTGGCATTTGGTGTATCCTTTTGAAGCTGGCGATCGTTCCATTGTGAATAAGGATCGTCGTGGCGAACTGTTTTATTACATGCACCACCAAATCGTTGCCCGTTATAATTTGGATCGTTTCAGCTGCAATTTAAATCGCGTGGTCAAATACAGCAATTTCCGTGAGCCATTAGCCGAAGGATACTTCCCCAAAATGGACTCCTTGGTTGCTAGTCGCGCCTGGCCACCGCGTTTTGCCAACACAGTGATCAGAGATCTCAATCGTGAACTGGATCAGATTAAAGTTAATATCGATGATGTGGAGAGATGGCGTGATCGTATATTCGAAGCCATTCATCAGGGTTATGCGGTGGATGAAAGTGGCAATCGCGTCTACTTGGATGAGCAACGTGGCATTGACATTTTGGGTAACATTATGGAATCGTCCATCATCTCCCCCAACCGTGCCTTGTACGGCGACTTCCACAACATGGGTCATGTATTCATTTCCTATGCCCACGATCCTGATCATCGTAATTTGGAATCTTTTGGTGTTATGGGTGACTCAGGCACTGCAATGCGTGATCCCGCTTTCTATAGATGGCATGCTTTCATCGATGATATTTTCCAGGACCACAAGTCACGCTTGCCTGCTTACACTCTGCCCCAATTGCAATATGAGGGCGTTAGTATAGCCGGCTTTCAAGTGGCCTCTGAGGGCAACCGTCCAAATGTTTTGTCCACATTCTGGCAACAGTCTGATGTTGATTTATCACGGGGCATGGATTTCGTACCCAGGGGCAATGTGTTTGCCCGTTTCACTCACTTGCAGCACACGCCCTTCACCTACACCATCAACGTTAATAATGACAGTGGAGCTCAACGATTCGGTACGGTGCGCATATTCCTGGGACCCAAGACCGATGAGACTGGCAAGCAAATGTTTTTAACAGATCAACGTCTGCTCATGATCGAATTGGATAAATTCGTAGTGTCACGTAAGTTCCCTGTAAAATGTAAAAGGGAATTTTTGTTTTAATATCCTGTATTTGATTTTCTAGTGAATCCCGGTCAAAATGTCATACGTCGTCGTTCTACGGACTCCAGTGTTACCATACCATTTGAACGTTCCTTCCGTAATTTGGACGCTGGACGACCAGGTGCCGGTTCTCCCGAAGAATTAGAGTTCAATTTCTGTGGTTGTGGCTGGCCTCAGCACATGCTGATACCGAAGGGACTGCCCGAAGGCATGAAATGCGAATTATTTGTCATGGTCTCCAACTACGATGATGATCGGGTAAATTTATTTGAAAATAAGTTATTTTATATAAATTTTGAAGAAAATATGATTTTATTTTAAAGGTGGATCAAGATCTTGTGGGTGCCTGCTCCGATGCTGCCTCCTATTGCGGAGTTCGTGATCGTCTCTATCCTGATCGTCGTGCCATGGGTTATCCGTTTGATCGTGTGCCACGTGTTGATCGTCTGCTTAACTTTTTAACTCCCAACATGGGCATTGTGGATGTGATAATTCATCATGAAAACAGAACCGTACAACGCCCGAATTAATTAATTTCTTGCGCGTTGTTGTTAAGGACCTCTTGGACTTTTTTTTGCTGATTCTCTAGTGTTATTTTCATAATTTTTATAGAACTAATTTGCATACTATTTCAAATAAACAGTTTTACCTATTCAAATGAAATTTGATCTTCTTGGTTTAATCGGAAATTGTGGAGTTATAGGAGTATGATCCAACGATGTGGGGAAGGAGTTGGTATTGAGAAGGAAATCAATTGTTTTGTTCTCGATCTAGTTTTTTTTCCGCAGATTTCTTTACACACATTCTGATTTTTAATAAAATTTTCCATTAAATTTTTTATTTACACGTGATGGTTACTTTTTATAAAAGTCCCAGCGACGAGGTTTTGGTTGTTATATTAAATACTTGGCAGCATTCACAAAAGTAGTGCCAAACGAGATGAAAATAAATCCAGTTTGATGAAATTAAATTATTATTAAAGTTTAGAAAACAGATCAGGCGAAGGGAACAGTAAAATGAATTCAAATATCGGAGTAAAGCAGCAGATCAGTACAGCTGTTTTCGAAAACCGCTACACTTATATAATCAGTACTCATGTCTGCTTTTGTTAATCACTTTAGTTGTTTGCGATAACACTTTTTTAAATTATTATTGAGAATATTTCCAGCATTTCTCAGTATTTGCTTAACGCCTCCGCCTTTTTTTCAAACGCCATTATTTTGTTTAGTGATTTGTAAATAAAATGTTTCGCTTTATCTCTGGTTAAACATTAAAAGCAGGAAAATAAAAATAAAAAGAAATTGGAAACAAAATACAATATTCGTAATCCTGTCACGTTCTTCACATAAACAAACAATTGACAAGCAGAATGTGAGACTGTTTCAGTTCACTTTGTTAAACAGCAATAAAAGAAGTTCGAATATTCCTGCAGGCAGGATATTTCCTTAAAATATTGTACTTTAAAAAGTCTCTTCATGCAGCCTATAAATTATAAATAAATAAAAATAATAAAAAACACTTTTTGTATTAAAAAGTATTTAAATTGAATTATTTTTGAATAATTTTTGAATGTTTTTTTTATTTTAAAAGAGAGTTCTAAAACATTTTCGACTGCTAGACAAAGTCATTTTTGTTGTTGTTGTTCATGTTAAAGAAAAAAAGACAAACAGTTCAAAGATCTATTAAAGAAATATATTATTTTTTTTTGCTCATTAACCCTAGAATACTAACGTTATATTATATTAACGTTATTGCTCCTGTGAAATATAAATTTACGAAACCATGATAACCTTAAAGCAATTCCAAATTCCCTAAATTCGTGAAAATTCAAGTTATAAAATAAATTTAACGAAATTATTTCGTTGGATTTATGCAGTCAAATTCTTTCAGTGTAAAGTCAAGATAAACTTGATAAACGTCAAGCGATTTCTAAAAGGATACAAACCAAAATGTTGGAGTCCTGTGAAATACTTTCTTTTCTGAGAAAAAAAAATTAGCATCCATTTAACGAATCAGAATTGCTTTATGTCGATTTCTTTTCTAGAAAATAGTGCAACATTTTTCACACTTTTTAACCGAAAATGACAACATTTTGCCATTTCAAAATAAGGAATTTATTGAAAAATGAATCCAACATCCCTCACGAAAATAAATTTCTGTTTTATAACTTTTCAAACCGCCACTTTTAAAAAATAAGTGAAAAAAATGTTACATGTTTTACGTATTACAGTTTTAAGTATTTTAAACAAAATTTTTATAACATTTTCGTTAGAAATTTTTTTTTTTCTAATTTTTAGTCCTTTTTTGTCGCTTGTTTTATTATTAAGGAACTCTTAAAAATATATGAATTTTTGCAATAATTTTACAGAAAGTTATTTTACGATATAAATTTCTTATTTTCCCTGTAAAATGTTTTATATTTTTTTCTAATTTTATTGCCATAAATTGTTGACAGTATTAAATGAAGTCAATATTTACCATTTTCAATTTAGAACTACTTAGAACTGTTAGAGTTTAATTAATGAACAAATATTTGAATTTTTTATTAAATAATGGGTGTTTTTTATAGAGTGACACAAGTTTAAATCCTAATAAAACAAGGAAATATGTTTTTGATATCAATGAAACGGGCTTTATTTGAAAGAAAAGTTTATGAAATTAAATTTTAAATAACATTTATGCCATGTGGCCGTAAAGGCTAGCGCGCAAAAGGCGCAATATGGAACACCAATTTTCAACAATTCTTCGCAGCGGATAAATTCTTTCCATAAATCTTCGAATATAGATTTCTAGGTGTTCAATTATTTGTGGTTTATCGACGTGGACAAGTGCCTTAACACAATCACAAAGAATATAAACGAATGGGCTTAAATCACATGATCTTAGTGGTTAATTAATTGGGCGTTAATTAATTTTTTTAACAAAAATTTCTTTGAGTAAATCAATTGTAGTGCCCACTGTGTGGCATGTGGATCCGTTCTATCGGAGCCACATATCAAAAAACAATTAATGCCTCGTAATTGAGGAACGAAAAAATTTCGAATCATGTTCATGTATCGTTCACCAGTGACAGTAACATCCTGACCATCATCGTTTTTGAAGACATGTGGGCCAATGACTCCGTCAGCCCATAAAACGCAACAAAAAATAATTTTGTGGGGATGGTAAATAAAGTTTCGACAAAAGTTTGTGTATTCTTCTCACTTCAAATGAGACAATTCCGCTTATTTCTGTACCCATACAACCCGAAATGGGCTTGATGGGAAAATAAAATTTTGAATGGATGAGTTTGACGAATAGGACTCTTATTTTGATTAAAAATTTTAAAAATGTGCACTCGTTGCTCTGGTGCAGGTCGACTCATAATGAAATTTCAAAGAAAGCTAAACAAAATTCAACCATCAGCTGTTAAATGGGTATTCAAGTAAAGCGGTGATGCCAACTCAAATTTGTGACACTCTAAAAAAACACGCTGTATTTATACTGGCATCACTACCATTGTTTTTTATATCTTCCAACACTTAAAGTAGATATTAAATGGGATGTTTCAAATATTTTGTTAATTTAACTTTCATGCTTTTCCTTTTGTAATTCTCAATTGGTTTTATGGAGTTTGTGCAGAATCGATGACCGTTTATGATATTTAAATTAGATTAAAACTATTAAGAAAATATTTAAGCACAAGTTTTATTAATTTCCATATATTTTAAAATGTAAAAAACTCGTAATACAATTTCCAAGAAAACTAAACAAAATGCCAACAAAATCAGCTGTTATATGAGTATTCTAATAAAACAGTGATGCCAACGCAAAGTTGTGACACTCTAAAAAACACGCTGTACAAACTGCCACATAACGAAATTGTCAATTGTATAATAAAAAATGTGCAACATTTAATTTTAAAAATTTATTTTATTAAACTATAACTAAAATTTAATTGCTCAAATGATATGAAAAGTTTTTGTTAGTTTGATATTAAATTCGTAAAAGTATGCAAATTTAGAAACTTGAATAGAAATAAATTACGTACACGTTCTTTGATATTCAACTAAATTAATATATTTTTATTAAAATTTTTTTTTATTACGCACTTTCCTCTTTAATGGCATTTAGAAAATGGGAAATTTGCCGTCGAGTTGTTAACTTCCAAGAAACGCAGGCTACAGATGAAATGAAAAAGCCAATACCTGCAGATATTCAGATGTAAATTCTTTTATAAAAAAATTGCTCTTTGCTATACGCAAAATATTTGTTAAAGTTGTCATAAAAATTTCATTTATTTAATGCTTTAAAAAAAAACTCTAATTCTTCTTGATAAAAAAAGTTCATTCTCACTTACCCACTAACAAAATGGCCTCGGATGTCTCGTCCTGTATCGTTTTCGAAACAAGACACAATAAAAAAAGGCCACTCAGCAAACAAAAAGAGCCGATCACCACCGCTATCGTTATGAGGATCAACACCGGATCTTTTAAGGCATCGTTGAAAAGCGAAGAGCACAATTGCTTTTGCGGCAAATCACTAAAACTACTCACTCTCTTTAGAAAAAAAAAGCTAGAAAATTTAGCGAAATTTCTTTCACCACTCACCACGTTGACTCGTAACACTTGACTTCCTCACGTCCTATTTCCATGATGTATTTTTCCCAACTAAAACTCTGCTATTAAAAATACAAAATTCTCTATCAGCTATTTGAAAATTCTGAAGAAGCTCTTCCCCCCACCCCAAAACCCGCCACTTGCGAGCAGTTCTGTTGTTGTGCTCGCTATTAGAAGTTTTCAATAGTTTCTTCATTTTCATTAGTTTCAGTTTAAATCGTGACACTGATTTCTAAAAATAACTTCAATCCAATTTCCCAAACAACGGCAGCGTTAAAAACATATTGCAGACAGCAGATTTGTTGTTGTTGTTGCGTCCCCAAACTCTATATTTAGAAGGCGCGTGCCATAACTTGAGCAGACGTTGCACAAGAGCATAATCAAATAAATACACGATCTTATAAGAATAGAAGCAGAAAAGGGAAATATGAAATCACAAAAGTAAAAAAGTTTTATGGGAGAGTATTTATTATAGGAATACAATTTACAATCAAAGCGATAGCGGCCTGCGTTAATTTCATTTAATATTCAGATCCTAATTATAGATCACTTGAGTTGGGTTTTCGAGACCACAGTTATATTAATTTCAGCTTATCACAAAATAGATTGAGCTAAAAACCCATTCACTATTCAAACAAATCCCGCCTGAAGAGTATTTTAAAAATTAACATCATTAACTTTATCACAGACCCCAAGTGTCTAGCACGTTCGGCGATTTTCTGCTATTGAAAAAAGAGGATTAAAAAATTTTTCAATAAATTTTCTGTAATAAAAATTTAAATTAAGTGCTCTATAACGCCGGAAATATTGGAAGTGAAAAAGGCTGGTTGTTCTGTGACTCAGAAATATATTTACAAGCAGTACAAACTTTTCAAAGAAAATGGAGGGAGCATGAATGATCGTGCTCATCCTAAATGCCTCGACTCATCAACAATCGATAAAAATATTACGAAAGTGAAGAAAATAATTAAAGAGAAGCGTAGAGCAGTTGATGAGGACCTCGAGATATCAGGTGGAAATCAAAAAGTTTATATCAGAAATTTTTAGATTAGGGGCAATATCGTTGGTACAAGTTAATTCCGAGGGGACTACTTTGAAAGGGACAAAATCGAAATTAATGAATTAATAAATACTTTAAAAAAAAATGAGAATAAGTACCTGCACAAACACAAAACAAAGAGAGTTGTCAACACTCCAAATTATTGTTTTTATATTAAAATAAATATAGGGCGTTTTTTATAGAGTGATACAAGTTTAAATCACAATAAAACATAGTACTATATATTTTATATCAATAAAACGGTCTCTATTGGATAGAAAATCTTATGACATTAATGTTTAAATATGATTTCGGCCATGTGGCCGCCACGACTGGCGCGTACAAGGCGCAATCTGGAACACCAATTTTCACAAACAGTAACATTCTGACCATCATCGTTTTTGAAGACAACAGTAATTTTCTTTGGCGTTTCGACAAAAGCTTGTGGATTCTCGTCACTCCAAGTGCGACAATTCTGTTTATTTGCGTACCCATTCAACCAAAAATTGGCTTCATCGGAAAATAAAATTTTGAATGGACGAAGTGCACGATAAGTTTGACGAACAGAACCATTATTTTGATTAAAAATTTCCACAATTTTCATGCGTTGCTCTGGTGTAAGTCGATCCATAATAAAATGTCAAAGCAAACTAAATAAAAAACATCTATCATCTGTTAAATGGGTGGTCAAATAAAGCAGTGATGCCAACTCCAAATTGTATCACTCTATAAAAAACATCCTATATCTGCTGTTGTATTGGCTGTGGCTTACGTCTTGTCGCCTGTATTCTGTTTTCTATTTTACATGTTCATTTGCATTTCGTTTTATATAAAATTAAAACAAAAGAATTATCAGGCCTATTTAAAAACAAAACTGAAAAAAAATAGGCAACTCGGGAAAAAAAGTTTTCACTGAAACCGCGAGAAATTTTTATTAGATTTTCTAGACACAACCAAAATTATATGTAAATTTCTCGCTCTCTTTTTCTGCTCTCTTTCATACACACGATACAGAAGAGGATTCCCACACGCACTTATAAAAGATTGGGATCATGTAAAACTTAATAGAGAGCCTTCTATTTTTAGTAAAATTTATTTAAACAGCTGCCTTCAAAACAAATATTTTCTAATTAAAACAAATAATTGAACAAAATTAAAGGAAGTGGGAAATAATTATATTGGGAGGATTCTTTTATTTTTGAAGATCATTAACCTCTGCTGTTATTATTATTTGAATTGAAAGTGTTTATAATGCTCATATCTCAAGAAGCTTAACGCTACAACGTTGGGCAGAACAATAGCACAGTAGGAAGAACTTACGCTTTTATAGTTAATGCGGCAAACATTCCAGTCAAAATATACACGATTGCTTTTTTGCATTCGATGTGTCACATATTGTTGTTAGGAGTCTTTAAACAGTCAGATGGTATTATAAATGTACGAGGGCTGTCTGATGATTCAGTAATTATTAAAACAATTTTTTTTTCTTCATAAAATTATTCAGCCTGCTTATGGCTGGCGTTTTTCTCTTTTAAGTACGACAATTTGTAAAAGATTAAAGAAAAATTCAGTTTTTAGTCTTTAATGTATTTCAAACTGTCGTGTTTGTAGGCGAAAAACGCCAACCGCAATCAGGCTGATTGTATCAATACATTTTCTATGGCGTTTTAAAATTTTTTTATTTCTTCAAAGTAGAAGATTCTTTAAAATTCTTTCAAATAGGCGTAGCAAGTCGCGGCCCAACTTATAAACATTTTTTTAACATACTGACTACGATTGCCTTTATGGTCGCGACACCCATCTCTGGGACAGTTTTTTCATGCACAAATAATTGTAAAAAAGTGACTTTGAGTTGAGATGCCTACAGCCTCTGCCACCTCGGCCAATTGAGCCCTAATTAAAATCCTAAGAATTGCCATGGTGGCCATATGCCTTTTAAATTCCAGCAGACTAAAACCGCAGACCAGCAGACTAAAACAGTTTAATTACACGTCACACGTTTAAATTGACGAGCACGCAGCACGTACAAATCTAAACCTTTAGGTCACATGCCGCTTACGAAAGCTGAACTGATTTGAAAATGTCCCTCAAGTTGGAACACGTGAAAATGTGCTATAAAATTAAATTTGTTTGAATTAACACTAACGGATTTATTGCCTTCATGCTTTTACAACTTTCAAAAGGTTAAAACAACAGCCGGAAAACACAAAACCCATCCGTACAAAGAAACACAACCTCTGGGTAAAAATGTGTTGTGGAAAAGGAGAAGCATGGAAGTGTTGTTTTATGTGTAACAATAAAAATATATAAAACGTTTTATTAAGATTTGATTATAGCACACACACACGCACACACACACACACACATTTTTAATAAAATACACAGATTGAAACAAATACTTTTCCCTCTTCGCTTCCTTTCCTTCAGCCGCCAGTAAAAGGAAACTTTCTTTCCAACTGTCGCAAACTCTTGTGTGTGTGTTTGACATTCTGGCCTTTTTGTAAGCTTGTAATAAAAACAGAAAAGTACGAGGATAAAGAAGACCGGGTATTATAAATGGTCGCCATTGGCAATTGTGAGCGTGTGCATTAAATATATGACTGGATCATGGGGAAAGGGAAAAAAGTGTGGGAATGGAAGAAAGAAAAAGTATTTGAGAGACATGCCGATACCAAGACAAAAATTGTAAAATATCGCGCCACCTCCAACAAGATTTTTTTTTATATTTCAAGGAATTTCTTTTTTAATAAACAGTGGGAACCAGGCGGTAGGAGATTAAGAATTAATTTGAGCTTTTATTAAAAAAATCTTTAAACAAAAAAAAAACCTTAAGAGATCTCCAAATCGAATAAGTGTAAAAAGTTTCATACCCACTTTAAAAATATTTGGTCCAAAAAGCGCAACCTTTTAATATTAATGAAAAACGTTTATTGAGTTAAGCGGTTTGTAATAAAACCGGGTGGCACAAAACTACTATCAGGGTTTTAATGTTTAACAAAATTTCTTTTTTTTAATTGTTAACTATCACTATTAAATTTTCGTTAAAAATAATATTAAAGGAGAATACTTCTGGCTCGAATAATGAAAAATCAAATCCTGCAAGTGGTGGCCATTTTCGGCTTCGCAAACTCGTTCTCTTTCCTTTAAATTTTGCATAATTTTTCGTAAAATTTCCGGTGTTGTGGCTTGAGTTTCTTTGCGAATATTTTGTTTTAGTTGTGGTTTAATCCGCTGCTTCCTTTCAAATGACCCCAAAGAAAACAGGGGGCTGATGTTAAATCTGTTTTATTACAGATAAGGACCGGTGATCCCTTTAAAGGATAGATACAGCGCATCGAACAGTACTCATAAGTGGGTGCAATTGTTGCTGATAAACTGTT
This sequence comes from Linnaemya vulpina, assembly GCA_963675445.1. Taxonomy (NCBI): domain Eukaryota; kingdom Metazoa; phylum Arthropoda; class Insecta; order Diptera; family Tachinidae; genus Linnaemya; species Linnaemya vulpina. The sequence goes on along the minus strand of OY776279.1, from coordinate 19,691,207 downwards.
CTTGGATTCTCCGTTTCCCATATTCTGGAATTGTTTTTGTTTACGAAACCATTCAAATGAAAATGGGCACATTAAAAAATCGGCGATAATCACGCTGCGTCAAAATAATTGACCGTTGACTTGCAAAATAAAATTCAACATATTTCGATCGCTGTTCTATTGTGCGTTGTTCCATTTCAAAATCCCCAATTTTTCTTAACAAAATTCCAAAATATAAAACATAAATTAATCTAAAAAGTTATTAAACATTCAAACCCTAACGGTAGTATTGTGACACCCTGTATTATAATCCATAACAGCGCCAATTAGTTACGTGGTTTCGTGGACGATTTGTATGAAGTTGTCTTCAGTATGTCTACTACAACGTACTTTTTCTTGCACCTGTCCTTGAATACGTCTTAAGGACATGGCCAACTGGGTATGTTTGTATACTTAATAAATTGTTACTTCATAAATAGTTAATTAGTGGTAAAGTTTTTTTATGTTAATCAAATATTTCATAAGTGTGAACGTACTGCAACTAGTTTTTAAATTAATAGTTTTTGTCGGATTTGTCGTTTTCAACTCTTCGATTTTCAATATGCTGATTCTTTTTTCTCAAAATTCTATTAAAGAAATAAAACTGATGAATTGAGGGCTTTTATTAAATTTAATTAATAATATTGTGCTTGAAGCCTTTTTTATAAAATACAAACTTTAAAAACTTTTATTTCTAATTTCTCAATATTGTGATGTCCTGTGAATATTTTATTCAGGATAATAGTTAACAAAGTTTTTAATATTAAAAAATATTATATTTTTTTGTTTTTTTTCGTAGTATTTTTATATAAAATTAAAATATTTGATATTTTATAATTTCAAAAATTGATTGATAAATTATTTTCAATTGTTATCCTGAAGAATATGTCAAGGGAATATCGAAATGTTGATACATAAAATACTAAAGTTCTTAAAGTTATTATTTTATAGAAAAGGACCCACGCTCAGTATTATTAATTAAATTAAAAAAAGTATAAAAATTAGAACAATAAATTAAAGGCTTTTGCATTTCACTGGGGCTAATGTAGAGCATCAGGGAACCTCAACCAAATCCAATTGAAATAAAACAGAAGTTTGAAAAATATAAAAAATTAGTTTTTCTTTCTGTTCAGTTAACAATTGTGTCTTCAGTCCTACCGTGTCAATAAAAAGCAATTTTGCGTAAAAAAAAGAAATCAAAATTTGTTACAACCAAAGAAATTGAATGCAGTCATAAAGTTGTATTTTAAACATTTTTGCTCGAATTGCAAGAAAAAACTCCGCGAAGAAAATATAAATTTTTACCTTTTATGTTATACACACTCACAAGCACGTGTACCCAGTTGGCCAAAGCGTCTTAGACGATATTAACGACTAGTTTTTCCAATCGACAATTCAAAGGAAATCATTGTTCGTGATCAGCTGACCACAATGTCGTACGTTTTGTCTTCAATAAAATTTTTTTCGGCATTAGGAAGAGACCAACGAAAAGCTAAGCGGCATCGTCCCTCATATCGCCTACTGAGACGCCATTTGAATTATAATATTTCGCGGACGATTTGTATAGAGTTTTCCTCAGTACGTCTACTACAACGTACTTTTTCTTGTACCCGTCCTTGAATATATCTTTAGGACATGGCCAACTGGGTATGTTTGTATACATATACATGTGCTTTATATATATATATGTGCATGTGTGTGTGTGTGCCTGTGTGAAAGTAAGCAAAAGACCACGACGCCCCACAATTGTGTACAATTGTGGTGAAACTTACAACACATTGGGGAATATGAATGCGCCTCTCTCCCTCTATCCTGCAGTGGTGGCGTGAGTAATAAAAACAGTACAAGTGACAAACATAAATTACGGCAAGACGACACATGAACCTGACCTCCCAGTTCTTTTGCAACGCCGCCAAAAGAGAAATATCGATGTGTGTTGTGGTTCTTTATTGAACTGTTGTTGCTGCTGCTGCTGACTTGGCTGTCACAAGAACGAATCGCATTTGAATTGTTCATTTTTCGAGGGTTTGAAAAGAAAACAACTTCCGCAATAATGAAAGAAATTTGTTGGATTTAAAGGGTTACATAATCGGAGATGTTATTTTTAGAGTGGTATACAGAAGAAGGAGGGATAGCCAAAAATCGCGGTTTCTAATTTCAATGGTGTTTTTTTTTCAATGAAATCAACTCTGAAAAAAAACTTAAATTGATTGAAAATTCTTTTCATAAACAGCAGATGATTTTACAAGATGCTTCTAACCCTTTTCGGTACTTTTTGTTTGTTTTTGACTTGACAAATATATATTTTTCCTGCTTTTTTACTAATCAAACGAAATGTTTAAAAATCTGACAGCAAAAGTTGTTTTTAAGTCATGCACTATGGCACAATATGAAATGAAAAAGTCGTACACTTGTGCTTATGATCTAACTTTTCTTCCACCAATTGGGATACTGATTAGTTGAGTAATTATTTCACAATATTTATAAAATAAAATAGCTTTTAAAATAAAAGGCAAAATATAAAATGATATAAAAAAATCATTAAAAAAACTCATGTGGGCAGGCATTCCTTTTCGATTTCCTTCTGAAGGATGTAAAATATTATTTTAATTATTTATAATGAAATACAAATTAATAAGACAAGTTATTTTTAAATATTTTGTTTTATAACTGGTCTTTAGAGGGTTAAATATAAATAGAAAAGTCATCGTGTGAATTGTATGTGTAATTTTTTTTGTCACGATATGAGTCCGTTTTTTCTTCTTTATTAATTGCGAATAATTTTTTAACGAAATTCTTTTCTTTCCTATTTTATATTTCCCGCTAAGAAATCGAAAATTTCCCAAAATCGGGAAGTTATTGGTTTTACTACGTTTTGCAAAAAATCGAGTTCTTATCAAATCTCGATGTATTCAGTTCCTTAGAAGGTTCCTTGCGTGGAGGATATCACTATGTCTGTATGGGTGTGTGTGTATATATGTTTGTGTGTGTAAATATGTAAAACGCTATAGAAATATGTAAAGCGAATCGAATCGAACTATTAGCGTTCCAAAGAGTTCTATCAAACTTATACTTTTACTGAAATGCAATCGATTCGAGTACGTAAATGTTTTCTGTGTGTTTTTCCAAATAACTTTTAAACGGCTTTACCGATCGATGCTAAAACCTCGTCGATCGCCGCTAACTGGATCAAAATCCGTTAATTTGTTCATAAAATATTTTCACCGAAAAAATCGATGAAATTATTATTTCTGCATAAGCTCCACTCTTTTTGATTAATTAAAATTTAATTAAAAAAAAAAAATATGTTTGGCATCCACTTACTTGCACGTTACATTGTTAAGAATTAATTGGTCAATTGAAAATACCTGAAAAGAAATGGGAAACAAATTAATGAAAATTATAAAAACTTTATGCACAATTTTAAAGAATTATTTCAGCACAAAAAAGACTACAACTTCAGTATATCCAGCTCAAGGCGATTCAAAATTGGGACACTTAATTAAATAGAAAAAAAAAATCACCAAAATAAAAAAAAAAATACTATCCGGCATATCTAAACTTTTCATTCAATTTAACTTTTTAAATTTTGACAAGATTTACAAACTGTTAAATTCAGAAAATCATTATAAATATTCCGAAATATAACGTAAATTGGATTATTATCCAACTGACAAAACAGAGCAGAAGAACTGTTTTCGAAAGCCGCTACACTTTCAGCACCAGTATTTCTCGGTAAATTTGATTATCATCACTTAATAAGTTGCTTAGCTGAATGTGTTGACAGTTTTTATTATGCACAGATTTTTTAATGAAATAGAATACGAGAATTCAGTTTTAAAATGTTTTTTTAATTTAATAAAATGCCTATTCCAATTCTTAAGTTTATACAGGGTGATGCAAAGCATTTGAGCCATAAGGATTTGAATGTTTAATAACTTTTTGAGTTTAGTCATATTTTTATTTCAGAATTTTGTAAGGAAAACTCGAGAAATTTGAAATGGAACCAGACATTAAAAATTGATGAATTTTATTTTGCAAGTTTGAGTGTCTAATAACTTTTTAAGTTAATTATAATAATATAATGAATAATTTTTAAATTAAATTTGTTAAATTTTATTTTTCAAGTCAACGATCAATTATTTTGACGCAGCGTGATTATCGCCGATTTTTTAATGTGCTCATTTTCATTTGAATGATTTCGTAAACAAGAGCAATTCCAGGATATGGGAAGCGGAGAATTCATGTTCATCAGTTACACTCACTCATGAGTACTGGTTGGTGCGGTGTATCCTTTAAAAGGATCACCGGTCCATATTTCTTTGAAAATGAATACGGTGTTTCAGTAATAGTTAATAGTGCTGAATATCAAACGATGCTGGAGAATTTTTTTGAGGCCGGTTGTAGAAACCCATTCACAGTTGCGGTTCCAATAAGATGGACCCATAGCCCACACAATGGTTCTGTTAAGGGATGTCTTTGGCGAACATATTATTTCGCGCTGAAGCGGTTTCCATTGGCTCCCACGTTCGCCAGATGATTTAACATCAGCCCACTGTTTTCTTTGTGGTCATTTGAAAGGCAGCAACGGACTAAACCACAATAAAAACAAAATATTTGCAATGAAATTCAAGCCACAACAGCGGAAATTTTACGAAAAGTTATACAAAATTTAAAGGAAAGAGTACGAATTTGTGAAGCCGAAAATGGCCACCACTTGCGGGATATAGTTTTTCATTATTCGAGCCAGAAGTATTCTCCTTTAACAAAATTTATAGCAAAAAAATAATAATGAAAATTAACTATTAAATAAAAAAGCTATTAAACATTCAAACGGTAGTTTTGCGGCACCCTGTATTGCAGCTTTTACTTATTGATTCATTACAGATTTTCTTTATTTTTGTTGGGAATTTATGGCTCAGGAAAGTTGCTTCAGGATAATCCAGTATTCTAATTCTTTTGTGTAACGAAATCACTGAAGTCAAGAGCCATAAAAGTGTTATAAATTCAAATCAACAAAAAAAACTGATCACAATTGAAATATTATCTCTTGATGGCACACCCGTTTCATTGTACGATTTTCCATGGTTGTTGTTGGTGACACCAACACCAGAATATTTTCATATAAAGGAGAAACATGTTCGCTTGGTTGGTTTTCCTCAATGACTTTTGTAAGTTCGAAACTGTATATGGGAGTAGGTGGGTGCGTGCGTGTGTGTGTGTGTGAACTGCGGCATGCCTGAATTACATTTATAAAGAAATCATTTCTGGAAATGAATTAAAGTTACTGAATAGAGAATCGAAAATTTTTATTTCATATTTCACATCTTTGTAAAAGATTAATAAAATTGTTTCGATTTTCCTCAAGCCAAACATGTGCAGCAGCAGCAGCAGCAGTCTGTTAAATATTTTAATATTAAATTGAACTATTTGAAAAGCAGTTTAAGGTTTCGTCTGGTATTCGAGTTGAGAATGTGTCTGTGTGTGTGTGTGTGTGTGTATTGTTGCATCACACATATCTATAAAAGAATGTTTTCATTTTGAATCGAACTGGGAATAAGTCAAAGACTTTAGAATACAATTTTAATAAGTTTAAAATGAGGAATTAAGAGTTGTTCAGGAACTTGAGCCAACTGTTAGTCTATGGGAACCAGTCAGTCACAATTCACCGACGAAGTAATAAAAGTGAAAACAGCTAGAAAAATATTTTTATCTTCTGATCTATCCCCTCCTTTCCAGTTTCAGCGCAATGCACTGCATATGTAGGGGTTGTCCCCTGAGTGCTGGTCCTACACAAAAAAAAAAAAAAGTTTCGTTGAAGTGAAGTTTACTTGGCGTTAGCTTAAGTTTGGAATTAAATACCGTTAGTATTCTAGGGTTAAGAATTGTTTTTACCTCTCATTTACACTTCCGTTAAAATTGTAGCACTTTAAGTTGCGCTGGCATTACAAATTTCCGTGCTAATTAACTTCTCAAACAATTTACATTTAACCTTAAAACTATTTATTTAATTTCCCTACAAATAATAAAATCTTTTCTTTGTTCTCCTGCCGTTCTTCCTTTGATCGTATAAAATTGAAACTTTTGTAATTTACAAACGTTCTCGTAAAATTGACTTTAACACAGTGATCCAGTTTTATAATTTATAAAAAAAGAAAATGAATCTTTTATAAGTTTCCGTATGTCATACGCCTTTTGGCTGTTTTCTCTCTCTCTCTCTCTCCCCCTTGCTCTACTATGCAAAGGATTTTTTTCAATTTTCTTCCTTTCCACAACGGAAATAGATTTTCAAAGTGCATCACTTAACGTACGAAGTCATTTATCTTCATACACTCTCTGTTTATTCGTACAATACAATTCAAATGCACCTACTCACACACACACACACAAACACTCACACAAATGTAGATACGCAAATATGCATGAATATGTATGTGGGCTTGTATATATATTTCATTCTGTTAGACTTTTCCACAATAATGCCATGAGGTTGTATTCAATGGATAATAAGTTTGACAGAGTGTTCATATGAGTGTATGTGTGCCTGTGTGTGTGTAGTTATGAAGGAGAATGTCGTTTTACTTATATTTTTTTTTCGTCTGAAACTATTGAGAGCAGGAATGAAGAAATGAGCATCCTTCTTATAGGCCTTCTTTTAAGTCAGTTGCTGGTCCTTAAAAGAACTGTTGCTGTTCGAAAGCCATATTTCCGGAACGGGCCTTACGGAGTTAACAAAATTCATGTTTCATTCAAGATTCCTGCATTTGAATATCCTTGAAATATTTAATTGTAAATAAAAAAGGATTTCATAGAGATACATAACTTTATATTAGCAACATGTTTTGACTGGCGGCCATTTTGTCCAAAACATGAAAAATAACCCTTTAATTGGTCTCCAAGAACGTGCGATTTATTGTCGCTAGACTTTTTTCTGTGGGTGTATATAAAATCGCTGGACTACTGAATACCGATAAGCCTGAAACGTTAGACTACTTGGAGGACAATATTCGGAGCATTATTGCCCATATACTGTCACATCTGTTGGGAAATTTGATCTTCGACATTTAGATCTGAAATTTAGACCAAAGTAAAGTACGTCCAAGCCAGCAATGGCCAGACGTCTTATTTAAATGATAATGCCAGACGATGATCTTGCAAATAAAGTTAATTTCATTTCAATTCAAAAAATTCATCTCTGTTTTATTGCATTTCATATTTATAAAAACACCCGTTACTTGAACAGAATTATTTTTTTATATATTAAATTCAATGAAATGCACAAGCTTAATAAATATTCTAGGCCGCAAGGGAAAGTCTACATCTGTTTTATATATCCCACTTGCACAGCAGAGCAGAACAGCTGTTTTCGAAAGCCGCTACACTTTCATCATCACTACTCATGTGTGTTTTCGCTTAACAGCTGTTGAATATGATAACAATTCTTGTTTACACAGACTTCATTATGAAATAGAATACGAGAACTGTATTGAACCACTCAAAGTGATTCCAATGTTGCCGTTTGGTTGTTTTTTCATGTTCTAGTTTCTGAATTTTTCTCCATTTTTATATTTTTTACTTAAGAACACGTGAACGTTTATTTTATATTTTAGTTGATTAATTCTTTTCTCTTGTAGCTGGAAATATTTATCAGGACTTTTTGAATAAAAAACATGGGAGCTTGTCGATTTTATTTCAAAGAGATTAGTTTTTTTAAGCAATTAATTTAGTTTAATTAGGTTTTTTTATATAAATTTCATTTCGTGTTTAAATCATAAACACATCCCAATCCTGATTAAAGCATCGCTTAAAGTAACTTTTTGATATGAATCAAGACATCCAACTGTCTCTTTCGCAAGGCCAGAGATATGAAGGCCTATTACATTTCACAACAGAGTTTCTAGTTCGTTAGTGTTGTGTGAATGTTGGCACAAAAATGTCACACAATTGTTAAGCAGCTAAAGTTTCGTTTAAACTTGTTTGCATAAATCATGCGCCAATAGTTTTTATAACATTTTCCTTTTAGCCATCCGTAACAAAGAAGGAAAACAAAAACAACAATAACAAAAGGGAAATTTTTGTATGCGGGATCCTAGAAATCTATGTAAATTGTAATTTATGTTGCACATAATGTAACACATAATGAAACACAGCCATTCGAATGCTGAAACACTCAGCAACACCCCATGCCTAAACGGAGGACTACAGTGCAGGGTGTCATAAAAAGGACAAGCAGTTTTAAGTCATTTAAGATTTAGCATTAAACTAGGATTCTCATACCTGATGGAGGTGACTCTATTGACTTAATATTTAAAATTTCTGATGTTTAAAAATGTGACGGCATAACGATATTTATTTTTAAATATTTTAAATTCATTTAGTTTTTACTTCTTTTCAAAAAATAATATTCTCTAATATTTTTAAGCTTAAAGAATCTTAATTTTAATTTAAATAATTTATTTATTTTACAATATTTTGTCACTCTTTTGTGTGACTTCTTTGGGATATTTAATAAAATATTTAATTTCCCGAAGAGGTCACTCCAACGAATGACGAAATATTGAGAAAGAAATAAATAATTTATTTTAAAATCTGTCTTGTTTTATTAATTATTTTACTTATTCAGGTGTCATAAGACGTGGACACTCTAATTAATTTCCCATACACTTTTTAGTTTTTTTAGATTTTTTAAATTATTTTTAATAATTAAAAAAATCGAAATTGTTGGTTTTATCTTCTTTTGAAAAAATGGAGTTCTCATCACATCTTCATGTTTTGAGGTTCTACGGTGTTTCCCTGACTAATTCTGAGAGCCCGTCACTATGTGCGTATGTGACCCGCTTATACCTTTTAAACGGCTGAACCGAATAAACAAAAATGGTGACGTTGTGAAGAATATTACTGATCTTAGATTTGCTCTGAATTTCAAGCGATTTGAGCCGAATCGGTTTCACAAATTAATCAGTTTTTCAGATTTACAAACCACGTTGATCACCGCACATCGGATCAAAATGGGTTAATTTGTTCGTGAGACATCGTGATTTCAGAGATTTCTTAAACTCCGATTTTATATATCTAATCAGTTAATATTTTCAGTTATTTTATAAGAATCGAAAGGAGAGTAGCCCTAAACTTAGATCTCCTGTGAATTTGAACCGATTCGAACCGGTAGATTTCAAGATATCTCAAAACAACATTTTCAAAGAACATTTTTACAAAAACGTTTCAGCGACTTCACCGATCGATTCCGCAAACTAGACGGTTCTTTAAATTTACGAACCATTTTGATCATAGAAAAAATAGTGATTTATTTTTTAATAAAGTCCGGAAATCGGCTTATTTGAAAACTGAAATAAGTATGTTTTAGCCCGAACAGCTCAAAAGCGTAAAACAGCCCAAAAACCAGTGCCTCGTTTCTGTAACTGAAGTGAGAACAGGATGAGTCAGCATATATTTCTTAATGTATTTATAATTTTGTTAAGTTTTTATAATAATAAATATATTTTTCTATAGACAACCCTACAATAAAGAGCATGATAACAATAATTATTTAGTTTTTCGATGTGAGAACTTCTCACATCAGTTACAAAAACGAGGCACAGGTTACGGTGGTTTTACGCTTAAAATTGGCGGGAAGTTAAAGGGATGGTTCCTAGGGTTAACAGTTCTCTATATTTTTTGTTTGTTTTGTTCTTAAGATTTTGTTATTTTTGATTTCTATATATTTTTTGAAATAGGCTGCCATTAAGGACATCAAAATATTTTTATTTAGAGACAAGAATTTGACAGCGAAAATTTTGATCGTGTCTGCAGAATAAATAATTGATTTAAATTCATCTTTAAATAAATCATTCAAGAAATTATAACATAAAAAATAAATCACAACAAAAACCAGTTGCTTTAAATTTTTTAATTTTTCTTTAATTCGTTTTTATCTCTTTTCACTTTAATTTATATTTAATTTTACAATTCAGCGTACTTGTTGTTATCATCAACGACTGTTGTTTGTCTATAAAACTGAACATAACCCAACACTTACATTCGCACTGAATGAAAAAACTTCGTATTAAAGTTAAATGGTGTAACATTCGGGCCGTACCAGAGGAATATAAATAAAGGATAATAACATAAAATAAAATGGAACGAAGGAAACAATGGAAGAAATTATTTATAAGAACGAATATGTTGAAAATTTTGTATTAACATCCATGCGAAAATAGGTTTGCAAAAAAAAAGAAAAAATTAAATAAAACAGGAGGAAAAAAATCAGAAAAAATAAGAGCGGAAAATAATAATAAAAAAAGGCAGCCAACAGCTTTACAAGTCTGATAACTATCAAGAACTGGCTCATAGGAAATTAACAAAATTGATTTTTTTAAATAAATAGAAATAAAGGATACAGGTTTACTGGTAGAATAAATCCTAAATGGTCAACAATATTTTAAGGCCACAGTGAAACTTGTCAAATCTTATATTCTGGTATAACCAAGATATTTATTATTCTCCCAGGATATCCTACCGGCCCTTCGAAGCCGTTAAAAGAATGTTGTTACATTCTCTTTCGCATATTTTTCAAGCTGTAAAACTTGCTGTTCATATGGGTTTTAAGCTGTTTGCACACAATCTTATGTCAAACGCTAACACACATACACACACACACACTCACACCTACATACAAGTATTTACTAGCGACATTTATACGCTGCCACATGCAGGATATTAATGTTTTGTTCCAAAACCGGGTTAGACTTGGCAAAAAAGGAAGAAAAAAAAATTAAAGGGCTTTGTCATTTGATTTAATGTGCTTTGTTGCTGCTGCTGCTGATGTGTTCCCTATTTTTGTCTTTATTATTTTTATTCTTGTTGCTGTTTCTTGTGTCCTCTTCTCTAGTGACCCAGTTAAATGGGCTGGCAAATGAGAGTCAAGAAATGAAATGAAGATTTTGAGGAAATTCCTTCCAAAAACATTTGCAACAGATTTTTCGTGACAAGAGCGGGTGCATTGAAAATTGGTATTATTAATTAAGTTTCTTAAAAAAACATTTCAAAGTTTAAGGGCTAATTAATTAAGTGATCAGGGAACTTCAAAGCAATTCGAAAAAATTGCAGCAAACTAAGCAAATATTTACTAAATTAATTTGGACAGTGGGTTCTATTATGGTTGACGAATCGGCAGATTAAACGACCGTTCTATAGAATAAATAACATTTAAAATTATATAAAATTTAAATTTTTTTAATTTTATAGTGTTTCCAAACTGATGTGTGTATGTGTAAATAGTGTTAAAAGGAACCATGAAGACAAATTAAAAGATAGAAAATTCCTTTTATTTTACTTCGACGGTTAATTTTTTTTTCTACAGCTTCCATTGAAGGAGGTGCTGTACTCTGCTCTTTTAGTACCTGAGGGTGTTCATCGCTGTCGCTAATATTTAGCGACCAGTGCTAAGCCTTCCTCATTGAGACAGGCCGTCAACAATTAACACCATCCTGCACTATTGCAGGAAACTCGATACCCTGTCGAAGACTGAAAGCGGAATCGAACTCGGGATACAAGACATCGTAGTCTTGTGTTCCCACTTCAGCCAATCTTGGAGTTGGAATGAAAAGTAGATCAAGAAGTTCACTTAAGAAAAGTCATTAATTTGCAGGACACTGTAAACACTTCCATGTTACCAGATACATAAAGTCTCCTCGCTCTTTTAATTTACAATAAAATTCATCCCTTCGGAGGGAAAAATAACACTGGTTTACAGCCAAAAAATACCACGAACGTGGGCTCCAAAAGTGTTGAGCAAGGTGAAAGATTTCACCAGGAAATGGAAAAAATAGTAAAATTGTTGGTTCCTCTATCGCGAAGATCCATCCGAAAAATAACGAAAAAATTCAAGACGCTCGTTATTTTAATTTAAATTTTTTAAATTTACGCCGAATATAGTGTGTGAGTTCCAGAACATCCTTAATAAAAACTTTATTTTTCATCAGTTTTTTTTCAAATTGCACTTAAAATGTTGGACACTAAATAAACTATTTGGCAAAAAAATAGAACATTCCAGATTTTTACTATAACGTAGAAAAAAACCAAATAAAAATGAAAAATTTTGAAAAAAAAAACGTCGAAAATAGGCAAATTTTGAACTTTGAGGTGCCATACCTCAGCCATTTCTTGTCTCATTTGAAATTTGCAGTACACCGGCGAAAAAGACATTCAATTACCTTTTCAACGATATGCGATTTAATTCGATCGGACTTTTCGGTTGGGCTCCAAAAGGGTTTGAGTGGGACCATACACCGAAAAACACAAAAGTACCGTTATGTAAAAAACGATACTTAAGAAAAAAAAATTACGGCGTTTTTCGTGTTCAGGAGGTCCCAATTAACTAATCTAGGCATCTGGCGTTCTTGGTAGTTCTTCAAATTAAAAATTTGTAAAGCTGTGTAATCGCCAGTTCTCAAAACGGCAGCGGTGCTATTTCTATTATTAATTAAGGATAAACTGTAGTTCTGGGCACAAGTACTGTTTTGCAATTCTGCTTGGCAATTAAAAGAACGCAGGAATATGTTGTGGTTTGAACAACGGCCAGCCGTATGCTACAACTCGGTTTAAAGCAAAATAAATGCTGGGAAGAAGGATACATAAATTTCATGCATCTTTTGTTCCAATTACTTTTTAATTTTCCCCCGAGCTCTGCTAATTACCTAAGAGAAATTTGTTGTATCTCTTAATGGCTTTGCGAAACCGCTGTCCATATTTCAGGGCAGAGAAGGGCTCGCAGTGCGTGCAAATGTTGCTGTCCCACCGAAAAAAAAAATAAAATAAAATAAAACATATAATTAAGCAACCCCAAAGTATTTAATTTGCAAACATTTTTGCTATTTTCGTGGTTTTTAAATTTATAAAAAAAGTGTTTTTGTTTTACACTCATTCTCTTCTGAAGGTCTTCTGTTGGTTTTGAACTTTTTTTGAGTTGAATAATTTTATTTTTTAGCTTCTGGTTATAAAAATGCTACATTAATTTTGCGTCAAATGGCATTTGCATTTGAAATTTTTATTCGCGCGTTGCGTTGGTTTGTTTGATGGTGACAATGACAAAAAGTGAAATATTTATCTTGGCAGAAGTTTGAGCAAAAGAATGATGCATTTTTTACTTTCTATTTGAAATACACAAATTTTATGTGCTTTGAGAAATGGTGCCCTAAAAGTTTTAATAAACTTTATTGCGCACATAATGAGGCAAACGGGGAGGGAGAATGGCAGCGTAGTAAAACCCTGGTCATGTAACTAATAAAATCAAATAATTATTTTCCCTAAATGTTAATTTCCTTTTACAGAGACAATATCCGCAGTGGAAAGGAGATGGACGGTTTGGAAGAGATGGCCTGGAAGTTTAAGTGTCATCATGTTAAAGCTCAAGACATTCTGCGCCTTCGGGCTATTAATGCGCCATAGAGGAGGAATAATGACTAAAGCCACCATCTTGATTTAATTGCCGTTTTCTTTTTGTCTTTAATGTTTATTTAATAATGCTGACATCAGCGTTTGAGTTTTGCTACGTGGCAGTAAAAACTTAATTGTTCTGCTTCAACAGTTGCTTTAGATTTCATTTCTTCATGAATATAAGAGTGTGTGTATTCATGTGCCTCAGCAGGATAATTGAGGAGTGTGGATGCTTTTTTCTTACCACCTTCGTAATACCAAAATGTTAGAGAATTTTTTTAAAGCCTTGAAAGAGCAAATTTTACTGAAACGATGCTGGCACAATTTCTAAATGGTGTAGAACACAATTTGAATCCCAGTTTCCATTCAAAAACTTCGGCCCTTAAAAGTATTGAGACCACAAAAAGGATCAAGTTCTTGACAGCTAAAATAAAATTTCATATTTAAACGAAATTACACTTCGCATGAATATTAATTCGTAAACTTGATCAGGAGGACCCAAAATAACTATTCAGGGTACAAAATTAATTGTTATTCTTAAATATTTTAAGGAAAATTCGGTCATAAGGGATCACAAGGAGAGCTAATTCAAGCACATCTTTTTGATCGCTGTCCACAATATTTTTAAAATATCAAATGCTTTTGAAATTTTTAATTTATATGTATTATTTTTGCAGAAATAATTGTTATTTTGCGACTTTTATTTATTTGTTTTTTTGGTTAGAAGTAACTTTTCTTATCTATCTTATATTTTTGTATCCAAAATAATTGTCATATTCTTATTTAATATTTTTTGTTTCTTAGAAATATTTATCATATTCTGAATATCTTTTGTCTGAAATAACTGTTATTATCTAAAATTTATGTCAGAAACTTCTGTTATATTAAATTTGTAGGTTTTTAGCAGAAATAAGTGTTATTTGTTATATATTGTCTTTTTGTGCCAGAAATATTTGTCACATACTGATTTCTATTTATTTTTGTCAGCTATAATTGTTATTATTGTTATGATATTCTTATAAAAAATTTTGTCATATTTTAATTATATATTTTTTTAAAGAAATATTTGCTCTATTCTGATTTTAATGTTTTTTCCCAGAAAAAGTTTCATAGTGATTTCTAGTTGTTTCGGTTTTTTTTTGCTGTCAGATATAATTATTATTATCTGATTTGTGTTAAATGTTTTATTTTTACCTTATTTGTCACATTATGATTAAATATATTTTTTTGGCCGAAAAAAGTTTTATTCTTATTTTTATTATTTATTCATTTACTTTTATTATTATTTTTCGTTGTCAGATATACTTGTCATATTCCGATATGTACTTTATTGTGGGAAATAATTTTTATTATTAGATTTTTTTCTGATTTAAATTTGTTTTGGTAGAACTTTTTGTCATACTATGACTTTTTTGTCAGAAATAATTGTTATTATCTGATATCTTTTGTAAGAAATATTTGTCACATTATGATTTTTTTGTCAGAAAAAACTGTCATTATGTGATATCTCTTGTAAGAAATATTTGTCATATTCCCTTACTTTTTTATCAGAATTTATTGTTATTTCATTTTTACTATGAACTATTCTTTAAGAAATTTTTGGGTGAAATTAACTTTTAATAATATTGTCACTGAAGATAGCAAACAATTTAAAAAAGAAAAATTATTAACGGCAGAAATTTTAATAAAATATCTAAATATTTATGCTGCGTGTTTTCTGGATTCATGTGTCAGGCGCTTAGTAAGTAAGAAAAATATAGGAATCAGTTAAAAGGTATTTCGAGAAAATTTGTCAGCAAATTCAAATTAGTTTCTACTAAAATATATAAATAAAGATCAGGTATAAAATTTTACACCTGATAAAAATGTTTCTAAAAAATATTACAATCAGAATATGACAAATATTTTTGACAAAATAAGAAAAATTATAAAAAAACAATGAAATCTGACAAACAAAACATAAAAAATATATTATAATAATAATAATAACAAAAGAAATATTTCTGACAAAGATATTAGAAACAAGATAAAAAATTATTTGTGATTTAATAAATGATAACATAAAAGAACCAAAACAACATGACAAATATTTCTGACAAAAAAATTGGAAACAAAATAAAACAATTATTTCTGACAAAATATATAAGAACGTTAAATATATTTCACTAAAATAAAAAATATTACATAAAAATTGGCATGTGACAGATATTTTTGACAAGATAATAATGGTCGGATAATAACAGTTCTTTCTGACAAAATTCTGACAATAAAAATTATGAAAAAAGACAAAATGATATAACAAATATTTATGACAAACAATAACATTCAATAATAACAATTATTACCATCGAAAAAAAATATTGTCAGACTCTGACAAGTTTTTCTAACGAAAATATTACAATCAAATTATGACATATATATCTAACAAAATAATAATAATCACATGATACCAATTATTTCTGACAACATTAAACCTGAAAATAAAAATTATTAAAAAAAAGAAATAAAACAATATGACAAATATTTTTGACAAACAATTAAAAAAATGTTGTTAGACTCTGACAAATTTTTCTATCAAATATATTGCAATCAGATTATGACAAATATTTCTGACAAAATCTATATCTGATAATAGAATTTATTTCTGAGGACAAATAAAATAATATCACAAAAGTTCCTGACAAAATAAGAATCAGATAACAGCAAAGTATATCCAAAAATCTTACAATCAGAAACTGACAAATATTTCTAAGAAAATAATAAAAACCAAAATATTTAAATATTTGTATCAAAATAATAACAGTATATATATATATATATATATATATATATATATATATATATATATTACAATTCAAAATATATCTGTCAAAAAAAAGGATTAAAAAATTATTTCTAATAAAAATAACAAAAAAATGTTTATATCAGGGCCAAATCACCACATTCGATACCGATTGAAGTTTCAATGCAGTCTATATAAAAAATTCAGTCATTATAGAGTTCCGATATTTTTGCCGAGAAGAAGAAATACAAATCGTAGAATAACAATTATACTTTGATTTTTATAATAAATTCCATAATTGTTACGGATCCTGGTTTCATTTTTTAAAACACTGGACTTGACACTCATAAAAATTAATTAACTATAATTGAATTTTTGCATATATTAACAGTTATTTAAATAAAATTTATATTTAGTGTGAGAAGAATCGAACAGGAAAGGAAATGGGGCTAAATGCTTGATCTTACATTCCCAAAAAGTTTAATTTTATTTCCCAAATTTGCATCTGTAAGCACTCACAGAAACTTTTGTTGCCCAGATTTTCATATGATTTTTAAATAAATAAAAAAAAAACAATTTCCAGAGCATGCAAATGCATGCTCCTTTTCTATACCGCCTTCTTCACCCGCCCACAAACTACGTCATTTGACAACGAAAACTTTCACAATATTAACGCGGCTTTGGTTAATGTTTTTATTTTCTTTGCACAAGAATTATGTGTTAATCGATTTTACGCTCTCAGCGCTCATAAAAGTGGCAGAACAAGCAGAGAGAAAAAAGTCCATTCGGCCATACGTTTTAAAGTGCAACACACTCGACGCTTGTAACAAACACTGTTCATTAAACGTACAAGTTAATACAAGCGAAATCGTGTAAAGGATGTGCCTGCACACCAACACGTACGCAGCCTGTTCATGTAAACAGTTCGTTCGTTCATACGACTCGAACACAACATCTGCTGTTATGTGTTGGAGTTTTATTTTATTGCTTTACATGCCCGATAATTGTTATTGATGTTGTGTGTTCACTTTGTGTTCACTCCATTCGAGTTTCAGTTCCGTTCCTGTTTATTATTTTGTTGTGAAGTTTTTCTTCTTTTTTTTTCTTTCTTATTCCCCGGCCTTATTTGCAGCGGAAAATTCGAGGGGTTGGGGACGAGTGTTACTATTGAAAAATATCTATTCCCGTTTGTTTTTGTATAAAATAAAATGTCTACGTTTGATTACATCACGGCTTCTTGTGTGAGTTATTTAGTACTGCTTTATTTCTCACTAGTGCACAGTGGGGCGAAAGATATTTAATTTTTGAAATAAATTACATATTTCTAAAGCAGCAGACAAATGAAAATAAAGTTGCGTCTGGATGTAGCAGAGGAGCATTTTCGCTTATATTTTAATTTACAACTCCAAAATTTATCTCATAACGGAGCTTTGCACCCTAAAAGCAGGGGGGTACTGATCAAGGCGTTTTGTTTTCTAGAAAACATGTAACAATTTTTCACTTATTTTCCAAAAAGTGGAGGTTTGGAAAAGTTTTAAGGCAGAAATTATTTTTCGTGAGGAATGTTGGATTCATTTACAGTAAATTTCTTATTTCGAAATGGCAAAATGTTGCCATTTTCGGTTAAAAAGTGTGAAAAATGTTGCCTTATTTTCTAGAAAAGAAATCGACATAAAATTTTTTTTGCCCTTTTTTTAACACTTTTTGCCATCCCTGGGTCTCTTATTAGAGTCCAACAAATGCTTGACTGCCTGATCCAATTCTGTTAGTAAATTATATATTAACGAAAGTTAATCTTTTTTAAATAAATTTTAATAAATAAAACCTCCTGAATTATTTCCTATTCATAGAAGTCATAAATCACCTGATTTTTAACAAGGTTTTATGCAACAAATTTACCATTTTACAGCCGATATATTTGATGAAAGTAAATCTCTGGCCTTTAAAACTATTAACATTCTCAAATGTCAAACTAAAGTTATTGATAACCACAATTTTCATACTGCAAAAAAAAACACCCGTTATATAAATAAATTTTACGATTATATTTCAAGTTCCATATAATTTAATTTTATACCCTTAAAACCAACACAACAATTTTGCTAGAAAATTAACAAAAAATTTAACAATAAATCAAAGGACTTTATTTCTTGTCCTTAAGAAAAAAAAAATAATTATAAATAAAAACGCTAATATTTTTGGGGGAAAAATGGTCAGTGAAAAGGAAATATTTCAACATCAATTTCTTCATCTTCATTATTGTTGTTGCTTTTTATATACCAGCACTTAAATCAATCTAATAAAATAGGAACTAAAAAACAGGACATCCCAACCATAATTTATCCTTGTCAATAAGCAGTACAAGATTCGATTTTCTGTTCTTGTTTTCTTTTTCAATAAAAATGCATTTCATTCGTTGATGACTTTTTGAAAAGCACACATGATTTCGGTTTAACACATTTTTTCTTGTAAATTTCTATTTTTTTCTTGCTGTAGAGCTTTAAAAATATTTGCTGATTTAAGACTCTGACGTTTTTCATTTGTGTCGTTTTTTGGTCGTTGGCATTTTCGTGCGGTAGTCAAGTTGATTAATGGGCCGTTGTGTTCTTAACAGTTTGTCAACATGAAAAACCAAAATGTTCTTTAAGGACATGTTTATGTTGGTGTCTGCAGCAAAAAAAAAAAAAAGTTTAGTACTTTTAGATATTCTGTATTAGAATTTTTAAGCTTAAAACGAAGGCAGTCATGATGAGTCTAATTGAAAGTTTTTTTTTTATTTCACAGGAAAATCATTTAAAATGTCAAACTTAAATTTGATATGGCAGGTTACAGCATCGTGTGTAATTTTTGGCAGCCCTAATTAGAAGCTTGTCAAGTTTGGGTCTATCATCTAATTTCACTTTCAGTCTTAAAAGTGTATTAAACTGCCTTCACACTGAAAGCTAAAACCCGATTTTAGCATTAATATAATAAACATGTGATTTTGTGTTCACACGGCAGATTTAATAATATCTGGTTTCAATCTACAGTTTGTCTAATAAATTTATTCATAATAAATTAAATCTTTCATAGAAATAGAAGTATTTGTTGTAGTATTTTCTTCTACTTTTTATAATACTTCGTGCAAAAACTGTACTGCAGCTGTTTTTGTTTGTGTAAGCAAAATTGAAAAACTTAAATTGCTGTTTGAAATAGGAATTGTATTTTACTTTACTATTTATTTCATATTTTAAAATTATGGAAATTCTTAAAAAAAAAATTAATAAAACCTTCAAGAACTCAGCATTTCATATGAAATCATTAAAAATTCTGAAAGAAATAATGCAGAAGTGGTGGATTTTTCTGTGCATTCTTTGCAAATTATCAGATGTTTTCAATACATAACTTGGCAGCACTTGAATTAGCGCAGACTAAAACACGCAAAAACAGGAGGACATTTCATAAAACCTTCTTAAAATTAATTCAAAAATGGGTTTAAATTGTTTTTAACAAAATCATTTTGTATGGTAAAACCAGGTTTTAACAATTGAGTTTCAGAATAACTCTTGAAGTCGTATTGAATTCTGTTTAAAAAACTGGATTTTTTAATAACTTTTAAATGGCTTCAACAATCGATATCCCAGATTAATCAGCTGCTGACAATGGCAGCCCACTTAGATTTTGTAACTTTTTGCTTAACAAAATTCTCTTTGTATTTAAAGTGCCTGTTTAGTCAGCCCTCTTACAAAGCCACACGCACACATGTGTGTATATTTTTAGATACTCTTGTGTGTGTGAGACTTTAGGTATTACAAGCCATTTCGAGAGGATATTAGTAACGCTGGTTGTTTTAGTCCTCATGAATTGCTGACACGAAGATGTGTGTTGGAGAATAAAAAATTATTTAAGTTAATTTTTTTCACTGCTGATAGCAAAACGTCAACAAACATGCTGTTCTCTAATGGAAGGCATTTTTAAAAAATAATCAGAAAATAAACCTCCAAATAAATATATTATGTCGTTAATTTTTTTTTTTGGATTTGATTTTGAAAAACTTTATTATTTTCAAATGGCCTTTTACATGTCAAAAAGTAGAGCGACATAAATCTTTTTTTTTTCATTCATAAAAAATAGTTTATGTTTATAAACTGTTTATACGACAAATTTTCTATGAAAATTTGACAAATTACTATTAAATATTTCTTTTTTACGAATTTGACCGTTAATACAGATTTTGTCTTTTATTAATCATTTGAGGCCTTATTCATAAAAAATATTTTATGCTTATTAACTGTTTATAAGACAAATTTACAATAGAAATTTGTAATATAAGAAGGTTATATTAATATTTTTTTTATGAATTGAGTCGTTAGTACAGTTTTTTTTAAATTAATCAATTGAGGCCTTATTCATAAAAAATATTTTATAATTATAAACATTTTATAAGATAAACTTACTATGGACTTTTGCCAAATAAGCAGGTTATTATTATAAAATATTTTTTACAAATTAGGCCTTTAGCACTTTTTTTCCTTTTATTTAAAGTATTTGAAACCTCATTTATAAAAAAGTATTTTATGTTTATAAACTGTTTATAAAACAAATTTACCTTATAGATTTGTAATATCAGCAGGTTATAATTATAAAATATTTTTTATGAATTTGACCACTAATACACTCCTTTTCATTTGTATCATTTGAGGCCACATTCATAAAAAGAATTTTAGGTTTATAAACTGTTTATAAGAAAAATTTTATTATAAAATATATATTATGAAGTAGGCCTTTGGCACATTTTTTTTTCATTTATATCATTTGAGGCCACATTCATAAGATATATTTTATGTTTATAAACTGTTTATAAGACAAATTTGCTATAAAAATTTACCACATAAACAGTTTATAATTATAAAATATTTATTATGAATTGGGCCTTGGATTTTATACAGTGAGAAAGATATTCCACATTTTTATTTAATGTATTTAATGAAATTTAAAAATATTTTGTGTCAAAACAGCTGATCAAGAAAAACTTGTAACTGAAACTAATTGATCAAATTGAGCATTAGTTTTCCTCAGCTAAAAATGAAGAGCATTAAAAATGTTTGTGTGGCACTACCTGTTGCAATTGTATTTTTAGTAAGCATGTCGTGTTTTGCATAAACATGTCGTGCTTGGCTTTGCAAGATTTTTAATTGTCTATTAATTAGCAACGAATTATAATTACTGTTAGAAACAACGTGCACCGTTCATAAAAAATTGTATTTAATTATCGTCGGCTTTTATTTAAATTTTCTGTCTACAAAATATGTAAAATCAGGTCGGAAACTTTTCAATTCCCTCCCAGACGTGTGTTCCCCTTAAACTAAAAGAAGGTAAAAAAATTTAACTGCATTCTAACGACTTATTTACTTGGCTAATATTAAGGAAAATAAATATTATTTTACCAGTATTAACTCCAGCAACATAAACTGTGAGGTGAACTCCGAAACAACGTCTTGATGGTGTCTGGCAATTTTATTTCAGCAAAAATATATAAACAAAAATAAAAATAGTAGAAATCTTAATAATAATAATGACGATAATAGACAAAATGAAGAAGTTTATGCCGAAATATTTTCGCAATAACTTCCATGTCGCAGATTTGTTTATCTCTTTCCATTTTAGTTGTTGAAATTTTAGTTATTTTTTTATCATTTTATTTTTTATGTCATGTTGGCCGCTGGCCAAACAATTTTGTTTATTGCCATAAACTTGTAAAAGCTTAAGTTTATCATGGAAAATATTCATCATAAAGAAATAATATTCTAGTCAAATAACAAACAACATCATAAACATCATCATCATGTCAGCAGAGAGTCACTATTTCATATGAACAGGTCACACCAGCAGCTTTTTTGTTTAAAAGAATATAAAACATTTTTGAAACGTGCAGATATAAAAATAAAAATCTTTAAGTCCCAGCAGCCAATGGAAAGAAAAGGAATTATTCTTTGTCGTCTGTGAATCCAATTTGGAACAGACCCCGATCAACTTTTTTAGTTCTGGCTCCTGAGATCACTATTTGTTTGCATCATGCCACAGAACTTTGCCTAAAATGCCTTTGCGTTAAGACGATTTACTGTCTGCTACGTTCGGGCTCAGTTTACTAGACCATTTTCCCGCTGAATTCTAATTACAATATATTTTAGGTTAGGTTATTAGGGCCATTATCGAAACAATGCACTTGGGTCTGTTCATTCGGTCCCGTTGTGATAGCCTCTGCCGCTTTAAGCCATCCTGTAGACGCTAGGAAGGCCGATATTCTAACAAGCTCCACACTCGCCAGACTATCTAGATCTGGCAGGAATTTGGAGTGCAGTGTCCTGCTGTTCAGGGCAGGACACTGACATAGAAGATAAAGTACTTTTTCCTCCTCCTCTTCATAATTACAGCTTCTGCAGAAGTCGTTGTATGCCAAACCCATCCTTTTTGCATGGATCCCAAAGTTACAATGTCCAGTTAAGACATTCACAAAATGAAGAAGTCGTACCTTATTGAAGTTAAGAAGGTCACGTCTTCTGCGTGGGTCGTAGCGGGGCCATGTGGCCCTTGCCACGAGGCAGTTGGTCACATTATCCCATGTTAATTGAGCGAGTTTATATGATTCACACTGAACCAAAAACTTGTAGTGCGATAGGGGAATGCCTGTGAAGTGACAGATTATAGAGTTGTCCAGCTCTGTCCCTTGCCTGGCAATTCCGTCTTCAATGAGGTTGCCAGGACAGTCGGATAATTACAATATACTGGCATGCATCCCAAAGAGGCGAACTCAGCCGTATACCTCCTAATCGTTAATCATACTCTTGCCATCCGAAACTAGTTTCACCGATTATTCTGTCGCCCTTGAATGCTCAATGGGAGTTGAGTGTCCATAGAACTGGTATCATCTGTATACCTACTATTTGCACTGAACCACTTCAATGGTTCCGAGGTAGCATGAGCTTCCACCGATTACTCTCTCGTCCCTGAATAACGAATACCGTTTGCATTTCTATTTGCACTGACCCACTTTGAAGATTCCGTGATCCCATGAGCCTCCGACTAGAAGATGTTGTAATAGTCAGGCAGGTGTTACAAAATTAAGAACTCCAGTTCCTCTAAAAATAAACTTACGCTCGTCCTTTACCTTAACCTTAACGCATCAGTACAGCCGACAAATTCCCACAACAGTTCATTACACGTGATCCCAGAGTCAAACGGATCTATTTATGTTAAATCATGTCCTCCGATTTCTTTCTCTCATCGCACGGAGAGCTCCTCAAGTAAAATTTGCACTCCTTCAAATGAACTATTTAAAGATCAAATTCAATTTGATATTCATGCGAGTGTAGATGTTTCCATTAAAAAGAATAAAAATACTTAAAAGTATGAAAAATTGATTCGGTCTTAAAAGCAAAATCGTTAGCAAACGTACTTGCACCAGCCGACAGTAAAAATCTTTTCATATTAAACTGTCAAGTGCAAGTAGCAGATGAGTTGTGCTGTGGCATGAAGCAGCCAAAGAAATTAGAAAAAAGGGAGGAAAAACTAGCACAGATATACAAAGGTTTTATTTTTTAATACAGGGTGGCACAAATTCAGGTATCTTTTTCTGAATACTAGATTTAAAAAAAGCTTTTAAGAATTTACATTTTTTAGTTCAGGCCATATAAAGTTTACGATCAAAAGGTCCAATAATGTCAGGACTCCAAACTCTAAACTATTATTTTTATAGATCCAGTGGCCTCTCGACAAATTTGTGCATATCTTTGCATGTTTGGTTTTGTTTATTACAGGTAACCCGTTGTCCTTTAAGATTAATATATTAACCAAATTTTCTCTAAAGGCATATTTTGAGACTTTGAGTATGTACTACGAATGTTTTTCTTCAAAAGTTACTTGTATTTGAACCACCCGTTATGTAGATATAAATTGTTGTTGTTTTTTTTTTTGAAATTTGCATAAATTGTGCATAATACACTTGAATAGTTAAATTTTCATCCTTCTATTTTGTTTGGAAGGCAGCTAAATTTCCTTGCGCCAGTGTATACAACATCAAGAGCAAAACTACCAATTTTGATCATCATCATCATCATCATCAGGAGCAGCAGTATCGTCTTCGTCGCAGGCATAATCATAAGAAATAGTTGTTACGAGCAGCATTAGCATATTGAAGTTGGTTTAATAATGCAGAGTACCAATTTGCTTGATATTAAAGTCAATGATATTGACCTGCCTTTACGAACTAACTCTCAAAAGAAGATGATTGAAAAACTAGACAAGACTTATGAAAGAAAAATT
The DNA here is from genome assembly GCA_963675445.1 of Linnaemya vulpina. Lineage (NCBI taxonomy): Eukaryota > Metazoa > Arthropoda > Insecta > Diptera > Tachinidae > Linnaemya > Linnaemya vulpina. The sequence goes on along the minus strand of OY776279.1, from coordinate 19,666,672 downwards.
AAGGAAAGCAGAAGGTAGAAGAGAGATTAAACAAAATCAATATGTGAATAGTTAAAAAGTCCTGCTGGCATTTTCACTATTTCAGAAAGTCTTTAAGGACTCTATTATTTAAAATAAAAGAGGATTTTCAAAAATTAGACGTATATATAATGGTTAACCAAAGAAACATTTCAAGATATGAAAATAGTTTTATATTTTAAATTAATTTTTTCAATATTATAATAAGAGATGAACAATAAAATTTAATAATTATTACAGAAGTCTTAAGGATGCTCGGGTTTCTTAGTGAAAAAGAATGTCAAACCTCTTGCATGGAGTCGGGCCATGCCGGCTGGCATTATGAGAAGCAAAACTCGTTCGTTCTTATCAAAGATCTCTTCCCATACGGCTCAACAACGTTTTGTATAAAAAATACTAGGCAAAGCTCTGGATATCCTTCAGTCTTATAATCGATTTACAGTGTCCCTAGTGGAAGTCATTTACCATCTGAGTAGATAACATTTGCCCTTGAAGATTTCGTTCAACAGAAGAAATTTATTCCGCTATAATTTTCATAATATTAATTGGAATCCATTCTCAATATTATAATATACAGGGTGGTCCAATCATTATGCTTGATATTCATTTTGAGTCACTCTTTAACATCAAGTTGTTTGCCCAACTTAATTTGACGCTTCTTTGTTTCACTGTTTGACAAATCGTATTATGGAGAGTTACACATTTCAGAAGAGGGTTTAAATTATTGAAGCCTCTTACGAAAATAGGCATTCAAATCAAAATGCATTTCAGGCACTTCCTGATTTTTTTGATCCACATAATCGACAAAATTAAAAAAAATTCTTATTCCTGCTAGTAACATTTAATGTTTTCGAAAACTGGTTTTATCCCGTTTTAAAAAACATCGGGTACTCCTCAGATCTCCACGTTTTGAAATCCTAGAAAGCTTCCCTGACTTATTCTGAGAGCCCGTCATTAGTTCCGCTTTTAACTTTCAAACCAAACTGGTAGCGTTCTAAATAGCAATTCTCGAGCTTCTGCGAATTTGAACCGATTCGAACCGGTAAGTTTTAATATATCTCAAACTTCAAACAAACCTTCATCAAAGTTTGTTTTAATAACTTTTCAACGGTTTCATCGATCTGTTCCACAAATCAGTTCTTAACTTGTGAAACCCACACCGACCACTAAAAACCGGGTCAAGATATTTTAGCCCCTTCCTGAGATATTGTGAACGCGAACATTAGAAAAAATTTAATTTTTTTAAACTTTAAAATTATATCGATCGATATATCTGATCAGTCAGTGCTCTCTATTCTTTTATAGTAATCGAAAACTGCCTCAATCACTGTTTATCACTTGATTGTTTTTTAGCACAAAGAATTCAAAAGTACAGAACAGCACAAAAGCGGGTTAAAATTAGAGGGAACGTTTCTTTTTGTAAAACCCATTTGAACCTATTAAATAAATAAATTAAAAGAATTTTTAGGTCCATATTTAAAAACTCAATTTCTTAACAGCAGAATACATTTCTCTTTTAAAATTATTAAACAGTTTTTTTTCAACTCAAAAATATTTTAATTTATATATTTAAAATCTTTGATTTTCAAAAGCTTTTCTTTTTAAATAAAAATTGAAAAATCATAATTTTCATTAAGAACAGCCTATATAGGGTGTTGTTTATAGAGTGATACAACTTTGAGTTGGCATCACTGCTTTATTTGACCATCTATTTAACAGCTGATAGGAAATAATCAATGAAGTGCATATAGACATTGCTTAACCACCCAACAATTATTATCATATTAAATATCATATTTTCAAAGAGGAAAGAAAAATACTTTTTTATAAAATCTGTTTTTCGTTCAGTGTATGTTTTTCAATATATATTTCGTTTTGGTATTTAATATTTTTTTTTTCGTTAATAGTTTACTGGGACATGGAATACCATTTTTATCAAAAAAGTTCATGTTAAAAGTTTTATTCGAAATAAAACAAATATCTTGTATTTATTATCGAATTTATTTCATTTTAATCCTCTGCTTAGAACTTGCAACATGTGAAAAAAGTAATTTACAAACTTGTTTTTTTTTTATTCCAACTTATTACAACTTTCCTTTCGCCATCATCATCATCATCGTCATCATCATCATCATCGGTCTTGTTATAAGATTGAAGATTTGTTTGTTGTAATTTGCGTACGGGGATATTTCATGTGCGAAGATGGTCCGAAAAGTAACCTAAAACCAGTTTTAAAATCCTAATAGACCATAAGCAACTTTCTGCTAATTTTTACTTCAAGGTAAAGAGTGGGCTCTTGATATTCCCAAAGCGTTCGATGGAGTGTTTCGCTTTTATCCAAACTTATTTTATTTCAAGGGTCAAAACTGAAACAAACGGATATATGGAACGCCCTACAAAATCGTACTATTTGAAAGCAATAAAAACATTTTAAGATATCTGGAATAAATGTATTGACTTAAACGGAGGTTGTGTTGAATAACTAAGCACTTTTTTGACGCAGAACAACAATTTTTTACCCGCTGAGAAAATTAAAAATTTTCTAAAATGAAAAAGTTATTGGTTTTACTACGTTTTGAAAAAATCGAACTCTCAACACATCCTGAAGTTTTAAAGTCTTAGGAAATCTTCCTGGCTATTTCTGATGGCCTCATAATATGTATGTATATGTGTGTGTGTATGTGACCCGATTACCCGCTAACAACTTGAAACAGCTTAACCGAATCGGAATCATAACATTCTAAAGAGTTTTACTATATATAATTTTTTAAAGTATTTTTTTTTATAATTATTAAATGGGTTTACCGATCGAAACCAATCGGCTCTCAAGATCAAACTTCAAGTCTACCACTGCCAACCGGGTCCAAATCGGTTAACCCGTTCGTGAGGTATCGTAAACGATGGAACTCGATATAAGTAATTTTCTTAAAAATCTCCGACATTTTTATACTGATCAGTTTAAATTTTCAATTATTTTAATATAATCGAAAGAACAGCGTTGTTAAGACCAGATTTTCTAAGAATTTAAACCGATTAGAGTCGATAGATTTCAAGATGTCTCAGAACTTTTAAAGTTTTTTATTTTAGAATAACTATTAAACGGCTTCATCTATCGATTCAACAAATTAATCAGCTTTTGATAACTAAAAACCATGTGGATCACCGTAAACCGGGTCAAAATCGGTTAATCGGTGAGATATCGTGATCGAAAAAATTCTAAAAAGGTGACTTTTTTCAACCGCCGATATTTTTATACCTGATCAGTTAGAGTTTTCGACTCTTTAGATAAAACTGAAAAGAAAGTGCAGACTTTCTTTTTTATTTTTGAGATTTTTATTTGAATTGGGTCGACCGCAGAGAAGGCGTTCTGGTTGTTACGGTGGTGAATTTATTACAGAATTTGCCTTGAACTATTCCATGAGGTGCATGCAGAGTCGCAGCATCTTTACAGGCATGAAAGTTGAAGCCCACAGAGTGAGTCAATAACAGACTGAACATGGTCATGGATTGCCACTCCCAGGACAGTGAAGCCTATCAGCACAGGACACTCACTGTTACAGTTTCTTTTTGCCTGATTATCTAGCTGATCGCTTATAAGAGTTACACCTTTATTATTATAAAGATTTTATTTAATAATGAAATATATTATTTTAAAAAAACTGGACTAGCAGTCCAATTGTGATGTAAAAAATTTATTCAGATGTGACTGTTTCAATTCCGATCGTCACAAAGTCAGCTGTTGTGCCCCAAAAGGATGTTTCAGTGCTTCACATCAAGTGAAGTGATTAACACTTATTTATTAGTTAAGCCTCGTTCTTTTTTTATAGTTGTAGTTGTTGTTGTTTATAAACTAAGCATGTGTTCTTGTTCTTGTAACAATAATCTACGAAAATATGAGTGAATTCATTTCACCCAATTTCATGTTGTTCTTTGAAGTTTGAAATAATTTTCTCGATAAGAATGAACGAAAGAAATAAAGTTTTTTTTTTTTTGGTAATTGTGGAAATTTATAACTAAACCAGATTGAAATTGCATACACGTCATTGAATTTTGAGATAAGTTTTAATAGACGACAACAACAGCAACAACAACAACACGACTAGTAACAGCAATAGTTAGAAAACTTTCGAAGAAAATAATACCGACTACAACAACAGCAGTAGAAACAAATAAGGAAAAAGAGTATTCAACTGCAATGCGGCTAACTACGGCACAATAAAGTCGTATCGCATCAAGTTTCCATTGTTGTGTGATTTGCAAATGCACAAGCAAACAAACAAACAAACACTCAGTTACAAATACACTTACAAACACTGGGCCTAACAAACCTGGTCTAAGTCGTTCACTCCATCCCTACACACATCCTTCATTTTGCCATCCTTTTCGTACGAGTAATTCCAAGGAATACGATTTGAAAGTGCAACGACAGCACATCAAATGCAGTAAAGCACAACCCATGATTGGTTTGTTTAATGTACACTGTCAGTCAGCCAGTCAGTCATGCAGTCAGTCATCCATTCATTCATTCAAACGTAAATTTAAAACACACACAAATTTAAACTTCCTCTCGCCTTCGAATAGAAATACAAATCAAATGTTGGTGCAATTTCGTAAATATCTACCAGCAACTCTCGGTTGTAGACTCTCGCTTGTGTTTACAAAACCAGATCTTTTTTATTATAAATTTCGTTGGTTTTTCCTTTTTTTTGTTCTTTTGATAACTGCAATTCAAAATCAGTTACAGTTAAAACTTTTCATTTTCTTATGTGTGTTTACACACAATAATTTATACGATGGGAGCGAAAAGTTGCGATTATAGTGGAGGCTGAAGAAATTAGGACGCTCAATCATTTTGAAAATTGTGTATTGAAACTGAAAATTTATGTAAAAGTTTAAAACGATTTAAAAGGCTCACAAAATAGTGGGTTAGTAAAAGGAAGTCAGTCCTTCTGTTTGCGATAAAAAAATGTGCTGATAAACGACATGGAAGCGGGCAGAGTTGCCATGCGTTTAAGATAAATTTCCTAAGTAAGAAGGCCAGTTGCCCAGAATATTTACTCTTTATGGGGTCTCATAATAATATTGAGGCAGTTACAAATGGAATGACGAACAAACAAATAAAAGTCTAGATTAAAGTTTCAGATCGTTTAGAATTTTCTGTTTAGCCTACTATTTAACAGCGACTCAATGAATAGCGAGGGCGGGCCACTCTAAGAAAAAAATTCTAAGTGGTCGAATCTCGTAGTGCTTTAAAAATTCTAAAATATTTCATGTATTAAATACTCGTACACTAGACAACAAAGAAATAATTGACTAGCGTTTCTGCTCAAAAGCTTAAAACAAACATGACATCGTGACCACGCCCAGTTTTATAATTTCAAACCTCTCATTGCCTTACATTTCATGCCCCACTGTAGTTGCATCAGGACAAACACTCACACAGACACTCTCCCGTTCACATACACATCAGTCGCTGCTCCTTTTTTTTATTCAAACAGTTTCCCACTTTTGAGAGTTTGAAAAATGTTAGTTTGTTTGAATGCAATTTTGTTTTATTTCCTGGCGCAGTTTTGGAACTGGTTTAGTAACCCACCAACCTAAAATGTTGCCTTATTGCGCACCTAGAAAAGCAACCGAGTAAGAAAATTGCAACAAACAAAAATAAAAAATAAAATAAAAGAAAAAAAAGAAAAGGGGGAACACATGGCACGAACGCTGGTTGACTGAATGAATATTGAATGAAGGAGAGAATGGAAAATATAAATAAAGTTTGCCTTTTAGAGTTTCGCAATACTTTGTTGTCCTCATTGTTAAAGTTTCTTCATTTAACGTTGTTACATCGTTACCCACAGTTGGCTATTGTGCATTTTATTATCCCTGTTTGCATCTTTTTTCTTCTTCTTTTGCTGTGGCATGTCCTTTATTTGATTCTCTGGTTTTTAGTTTGCAATTTTTTCTTTCACTTTATTGCAATTTAATGTATTTGTTTCCTAAAGAAATTACGCTTAAGTGTGTTAAACATTTTTAAAGCGACATCAACTGTTATCGCTTGCAACAGAGTTTGTGTTGGATTACAACTCAATGATGTTGTTGTTGCTGCTGCTGCCATCTTCTTTAGGGAATTTGCTTAAGCGATAATGGCTCATTACAAAATTATAGCTAATAAATTTAACACTTTCCTTCTCAGCTACAACAATTTGAAGAAATAGTTCGTGTAGTAAAATAACAAACTTGAGAACTCAGCAGATGGTTGCAACATGAGGGAAAGGGAGCACACCTCATTAATAAATTATATATAAAAAAAGAACTCCTCCCAAATAAACTCAATTCACATCCTATATTTTTTGGAAATTCAATACACTATAAGTTGCAGTTGTTATTTTTAAAATGCCAAAAGAAATAAAAACGAATTGTTGAAAACTTTTAAAACTTCGTGCATAAAAAGGCCAGTTGCTGGGTTGCCAACGTATTTGTTGCATGTCGTTGTAATCCATCCATTTCGTAACAATTTTTCTAATTATAAATGCCAAAGTTTTCCAATTAAATGCAAACTACTTGAGTGCTACTATAAAATTAGCAACAATAATAAAAAACACAACAATTGCTGTGGGTCCAGAGACCTGCAGGAAAAGGCATAGAAATCATTCGAGTTGTTCAGCCATAAATACTGAAGCAATTGAAGAACATAAACACACACACACAAACAAAAAGTGTATTAAATATCTTTGAGCAGCTTTTAGCACTCATTCCTCCTTCGGCCACCACCTACTGACATTTCCTTAGCTGCCTTGATGTTATTTAAATAATTGTAGTCCTCAGCGCCTGTCCCAACTTCATCAATTGCTGACATCGTTATCATCATCATCATCATGATCAACAACTTTGTCCTTAACATTAAAAAAAAAACATGTTTAAGTTGGTCCTTGTTGGCTGTTCCCTTACAGAAGGCCAACTGCAGTTGGCTGCTAGTGCCCCCGTTAAGGATACTGTTGCTCGTTACTGTCCTTTACTCTGCTTTTTTTTTTGTTGCACGAAGGAAGTGCTTCATTAGTTTTCATATTTTCACTTAATAACATGTTAAAATATGTTAAATTGTCTAAAGGTTAATGATAATAAAAATAAAAATAATAATAAAAATATTGCAAATTATTATAAACTTCATCCGTCTCTGTGTAAATTATAATGAACGTATTCGATTATGTGTTAATTCATCGCAAGACTTCACTTTTGTGAGGAAAGAAGGAGTGAGGGATAGAGAGTGAGAGAGAGAGATAAAGTGGGGGGAGGGCAACAGCCAGTGACGATTATTGATTTCGCTGAACATGAAACATTGAAAATTTAAGTCATTTCCATCTCTCTATTGTATTTTAATTTGCATAAAATATTAAATGAATCTTTCGCTTGTGCTGCAAGAATATTGAATTTATTTTGCATTTAAATGTGACAAATTGTCTGAATTTAAATGGAATGCAGGCTATGAATGGTATCCGACATTATGGTTCGGAAAACTTCTTTGTTTTAATTAGGTACTTTTTAAATGAGTTCTTTTGCTAGAGGTACTTTTTTATTTGTAACCGAATTTCACAAGACAGATAGTACTGAGAAATCAAATGATGTATCAGTACTGAGGAATCAAATAATGCATCAGTATTGACCAATTATATGATGTATCAGTACTGACCCATAAAATAATGCATCAGTACTGACCAATTAAATGATGCATAAGTACTGAGTGGTCAAATGAAGCATCAGCGCTGAGCAATCAAATAAATCATCAGTACTGAGTAATCAAATGAAGCATCAGTACTGAGTAATCATATGATGCATGACTACTGACCAGTCATAAGAAACATCAGTGCTGATGCATCATTTTTTTCTTAGTTTTAATTCAAATATTTAATTCTTTTACATCATTGAAGTTTCGTTAACCCTGAAATACTACCCCATTTAAACTTAAATTTGTATTGATTATATTTTCAATTCACAATTTTCTTCTTCATCGTTTTAAGTCAAATTTTTAGTTCTATTTCATCCCACAATTTCCTTTAACCCTACAATACTATCCTACGCAAATTTATTGTGTATTCGCTTCATTTTTTATATAATTTCTGCTTCATCGTTTCAAGTCAAATATTTAATTCTTTTACATCATTGAGGTTTAATTAACCCTGGAATAACAACCCAGGTATATTTTAATATGTTTTAAAATGTTTTTCTTAATAGAATTTTTTCTTCACCGTTTAACGTCAAGTATTTAATTCTTTTAAATCATTGAAGTTTCGTTAACCCTGGAATATTAACCCACTTAAACTTAAATGTGTGTTGATATATTTTTTTAATTTAGAATTTTCTTTTCCTTCCTTTCCTACTGGGGAATAGCAACCCCAGTATATTGCATTGAATTTTTTTTTTAAATATAATTTTCTTCTTCATCGCTTTAAGCCAAATATTCAATTCTATTTCATCCCTCTATTTTCTTTAACCCTCTAATACTAACAAACGCAAATATAATGTGTAATCGAGTTTCGTTAAACCTGGAATAGTAAACTACGTAAATTTATATGCGTGTTGATATATTTTTTTTAATTTATAATTTTCCTTAACCCTGGAATACTATCCCACTTAAATTTAAATGTGTATTGATATATTTTTTAAATTTAGCATTATCTTCGCCTTCGTTTCAAGCCAAACATTAAGTGCAATTACATGATTGAAATTTCCTTAACCCTGGAATAGCAACCCCAGTATATTTTAAAGTGTATTGAAATATTTTTTTTTATAATATTTTCTTCTTCACCGCTTTAAGTCTTAGATTTAGTTCAATTACATTATTGAGGTTTATTTTATTTTATTTTTTTTTCCTTTATAAAATTTGTCGGTACAGTCACTATTTGATATAAAAATGTTATAAAAAATAAACACGATATTGATTTCTACAACAACCAACCTAAAATCGTCAAAATGGTAAGAAAACGTTAGATATGGCATCCCTGTGGTTGCAGCACATATTTTCATATCAAAATTCAATTTAACAATCACTTTGGAATCTTAAAAAGAAATGCAAGAGATTCGAAATGTAACAATTGGCAGGTGAAAGCAAAGCAGAGACTTAGCATTTATATTTTAAGGAAATTTGCATAATAAAAGAAAAAATAAAATAAAGAAACAAGCAGCAGCTCCAACAACATTATCCTTGTAAATATTTGATAGGATTTGTGAAGTTGCATAGAATTGGCAAATAGAATTAGTTGTTGAGTAAATGATTTTGAAATGAAATAAAAGTGTTAAAAAGATTTTGATTCAAAGACATCCGAATTATGTCACTGACACTTTCGCATGTCGTTGACGATGTCGTACAAGTAAATAATTAAACAGCAACTTAAAGTTCAAACAATTTCTAACATTTTATTGTTTCAGCTTTAATTTATTTTTCTTGTTTAAAGTCACTCAACTGTGAAATGGATTGATGCTGCTTTCATCTTCACTTTGTTGTTCCTGGAGTGTTGAGATCATGTCTTTTATCTCATCTGCAATCGAAACTACTTGTAGTTTATAAAAATTTCAAAACCACTCGCATACTTGCAATTCCATGTGATTTGATGCGAAATTCGTGACATGACACGTGTCCTTAAGCCAAAATGCCATTCTCTTGCCTCATCAATACTTCAGAAGTAATTATTTTAAGTAACTAAATTTGCTTTTGCCAACATGTTCATGCTTCCAGCTGGCAAACAGACATGGCATCATGAATAGGCACGCAGTCACTCCCTGCGGTGAAAAGAGAAAAACAACTAAATAGAAGGGCCTTCTAGATGGCCTTTTATAGAGGAGACAGCAAAGAACTTGTATTTCTATAATCGTACATTTAAATCCAGGGCCGGAGGAGGTTTTCGACAAGTCTTATAATTAAAGGGTGTGTTTTTCAGGGGTATTATAACATAACACTTTTAGAGGGCTGTCTTTTTGTCAGCTGCCAAATGATTGACGTTAAATTTGGTTTGGCATTTCAGCACGAAAAGACGGACGACTAAACAGCGCCTCCCAATTTGTGAAAACTTATTTTGAAAATCATGGTTTTATGCAAAATATATTTCCAGGAAAACTAACTGTTTGGTGCGCTCTATGGCAGCAGGTTACAGTCAATGGTGGCCACTTAAGAGCCATGACCTACTGACTTTTTCGTTCACAAAGTGAGCAGACATGCTGTGCAGAAGATGTGGCTTCAACAAGGCGGCACAACTTCCCACGTGGTTCAGTTATAGCGCAGTGAAGCGATTTCATATATCCCAACAGAAAATAGTCTAGCGACAATAAATAGAGCGATCTTAGAGGCCAATTCAAGGGCCCAAATTTTGAAAAATATCCACATAATTTCACATTTTGGATCCCCGTCCAAGATCGTGCGATTTATTGTCTCTGGACCATTTTCTGTGGGAATATATGAAATCGATAGACTGCCGAATACCGATAATCCCGAAACGTTTGACGACTTGGAGAACAACATTCGCCACATTATTGCCCGTATACGGCATCAAAGTTTGGACCTCCAGATGAGACTACAGTCAATTTAAAAACCTCATCCTTGTTTTATTCCATTTCAAAGTTATACTTTTGAAACGGACCCTTTTTATATTCCCGAGGTGGTGGACTTGCAGTTGTCACTCATTGTCTGGTTGAACGAAACAAAAGATTCGTTGCTACTTCAATCAGAGTTCATTTTCTTTGTGATCGAATACAGAATTAATTTTCTTAATAATAATTTTATAGCATTTAAGAGCCTTTTGCAGAGATTAAGTTTGTTTCAAAATTCCCGATATTAAAAAAAACAAGATAAAATATATAAAAAATAATAATAAAAAATAAAAACATTCTGTTTCACATAAGAATCTCTCAAAAATTATTGTGAATGACACCAACGGAGTCTAGATTTCTTAAAAGTACTCCAACTGGTGACGAATCATGTCCCAAAGGGGCCACGACAAAACTATTGTCAACGCTTTGCAGAGTAATTCCTTTCATTGCAGCAGCGTAGGGCATCAAGACCTCTTGCCTGAAAAGTGGTCCAGCAACCCCGATGATCTCCAGATACCTCTGAAAACATTGTGGTTGGGGTTTAAGAAGTTGCAGGTAGAGCTTATAAGATAATCTCTTTAATAAAAGGCCTTTCATATACAAGGCCTTGCCACTTAATACCAACTGGATTAATTTACCTACAAGCACGCACACAACGTAACGTTTCATTTCTTGTATCGTGTTTTATTTTTAAATAATAAAAATTGTTAGATTTAAACTGAAAATAAAATTATTAATTTTTTTTTATAAAACAAAAACAGCTGCAGTACAGTTTGTGCATGAAGTGTTATAAAATGTAGAGGCAAATACTACAACATATACTCCTACTTCTATGAGAGATTTAATTTAATATGAATAAATTTACTGCACAAACTGTAAGTCAAAACCAGAATCTATTAAATCTGTAAGTTTTAATTAAATCTGTAGTTTTAATGTAAAAACCAGATTTTTACTTTCAGTCTGAAAATTATTTTTTTAATTTCTTTTGCACTTTTCGCCCGACCTACGTTGCCTTTACCTTTTCCTGTTTGAAATGATTAAATAATAAACATTTTTCACAAGTCTTGACACTCTGTCGGAATAGCCTGTCCGGCTGTCACTCTTTATTAGAACACGATAACATCCGTGGCATTTTTCCCTTCGTCCTTTTATTATCTTTTTGTTTTTTTTTGTGTCATTCCCCTTATATTCGATTGCAATGATATCCTCATAACAATTTATAAATTTATTGGGAATGTTACAGCAAAAAAAAAAAAAAACATTAAAACAAATTTTGTAAAAACACGAAATTTGTTTGGACAGACAAACAGAATGGAAACGGGGGCAATGGACAATGACGATGATGTCTTCATTAATGTTGCAAAAGGTTAGCAATCACGTTGCACGTACATGACTGGTGTGGTAAGGAAAATGTTGTTGTTGTTGTAAACAAACAATTATTTTGTCTGAGAATTGGTTAAGAAAAATTTATTTAAGGAAAAAGTTTTAATCACTTAAAGAAATGCTTAGCAAAATCCTGTAGACTGTTGTCTTTATACGGGATAATTGCGAACATAAGTAGCCTTCAAAATTTAAACAGACCTCGTATGTGTATTATTTATCTATCATAAGACTTGTTAAGGAAATTCCAACAAACTAATACATCATACAGAGAGAAAATAAAGATAGACAAATAAAAGTAAATTATCAAACAGTAACACAGAGATTTAAAGTGTTCGTTGCAATTCTCGAATTCCATTTCGCAGTGAAGTCTGTATTAATAAGAACTGCTGCCACATGTGGTAAGACTACATGAGTCCTGATAAATAAATCTATAAATTTATTTTCATTTCTTTAAATTTTGCAATAAAATAATTGTATTTTCAATTTGGTTACTTTTTCTCCATGTGGCAGCATTTTTATTCTGGTTGTAGTATTCTTTTCAGAGTGGCAGCACTGCCCATGATCTTCAAGGATAACGAGAGATTCAATTATCTGAATATATTCCTATTGAACAACGCCAAGTGAAGATCCTTAAAATCTTAGATAATAACTTAAATTCAAAAACACGATCAAAAAATTATTATAACAATTTATGACTTTTTCGAAATTATTTCAATAAAAGGAAATTTTTTCTGTGCATAAACTTTCTACCCGAAATTGTTTTTATCGTTTTACATCTACACAAACACTTTTTCATTAGCATTTTAATTTATTTTATTAATATTTCGCAGCAACAAAACAGCGAATAAAAAGTGAAATGAATATGGCAACAGCAGCACCGTCCTTTTTTTTTCCTCAAATATTTTATTATTATTTTTCCGGATCTATAACAAACAGTCTGTCAACTTGTTTCTGACACGTTCCCTCAAGGGAAACAATTCAACAATATGGCTGTTAACCATAAGCCTACAAACAAGTTTATATGTGATACCTTTCATGTACACACACACACACACACTTGCATGATTTTTTCCCAGCCACCTACACAATGAAAATGCGTGTCGCAAATATTTACCAGAACAGCAGCAAACGCCAGCAACACCAAAGGAAAATGATCTCATATGACGCTCTTGTTTTAGTCATCGATTTCACAGTGGATTCGTATGAAAAAAATTTTATTGCATTTTATTTTCGACAAAAAGTTTATGTTAAAGTGTTTGAAGGGAATTTTTTTAAAAGGAAGCCAGATCAAACTTTTTTTTTATTAATAAACATTGAAGCTCTCTGAAATAAGAAAGAGTTATAAAAAGTCTGAATATTTGAACTTGATTATAGTAGACCTAGGCTCTGGTTTTGTAAATCACTTTGCGTCGGTGAAATACTTAAAAAATATATTTAAATATTTTTACTCGTTGTGCTTGTTGGTCTTATACAAATTTAAAATTGGGAATGGCAAAGCAACAAAGACATGAAGTTAAGTTAAAGAAGTACTTCTTTACACGCTTTTTAGAGAGACTGAAACTCTTACCATCACAATCCTTTGATACATCAGTACTGACCAAACCAAATGATGCATCAGCACTGAGTAATCAAATGATGTATCAATACTGAGCACTCAAATCATGCATCAGTAGTCAGCAATCATATGATGCATCAGCACTGACCAATCATATGATGCATCAGCACTGACGACAGATCAAATTTTTTTTTATTAATAAACATTGAAGATCTCTGAAATAAAAAGAGCAATCAAAAGTCTAAATATTTGATACTGAGCAATCAAATTGTGCATCAGCAGAGAGTCATGAAAGGATGCATAAATACTGACTGCATCAGTATTGAGCCATCATATGATGCATCAGTACTGAGGAATGATACATCAGTAATGACTAATCAAATGATGCATCAGTACTGACCAATCAAATGAAACATCAGTACTGAGTAATCAATGATGCATAAATACTGAGTGCATCAGTAATAATGATGCATCATAAACGATGCATCAGTACTGAGCATTCAAATGATGCATCAGTACTGATCACACTTAGTAATCAATTGATGCATCAGCATTTTCTATTTTAGGAAGAGATTCCAGAGTGGGGCAATTGTTTGCTACATAAAAATAGCCGCCATGCATCGCTGAAGAGTCTATAAAACTCGATTATGGCACTTTTAATAAATTAATTTAATTTTTTTCCTAAATTATATATATATTTTTTCCTTTAAAACTTTTATTCAAAGTGTTTTTGCAGCGACCCGTTGCACTGTGCGTTAGTTTGCTCGATTATGGCACTTTTAATAAATTAATTTAATTTTTTTCCTAAATTATATATATATTTTTTCCTTTAAAACTTTTATTCAAAGTGTTTTTGCAGCGACCCGTTGCACTGTGCGTTAGTTTGCTCACTTAACCGGAATGTGTTGTTATTGAGTTCTATTTTGTGCTATTCAATTTCACCTTTTCCGAACTTTATTATTTATATTTATTTATTTTTCAATAGGCCTGGTTTTTTTTTCTACGTAGGAAAAGTGTTTTTTGTTATCACTCTCTTCCATTTATTTTATTATTATAATTTTTCTTCTTTTACTTTTTATTTTCTTGCCGAACAAAAGATGTCTTGTGATTCTTTTTTACGGTCCTGGCAAAGGATATTTTTCTTAAGGCGTACGAGTGTTTGCCACACAAGCACGACTATTATTTGTGAAATGTCTTGTTGTTACGAGCTGCTTGTAAGTTTAGTTACAACATGTTGTTCTCGTATTTGTATTACAAATATGTGCCATGAATAACAATTCAGTAAATGAAAAACTCTTTATTTGTTAGCACTCCTGCCTGTCATTTCTGTCATAACGAAATGAAAAGAGTGTGTCAAAGTACGAGTAGAAAACATTTGGATTGTTATTTTTCTAAATTCCCCATTGTGTGCTAAAAAATTTCATTAACTTTATAGGCAAACAAAGAAAATCTGTTTTCATGTACTTCTTTTCTTGTTGTTCTTGTGGGAACAGCATATTTTCCTGTGCTTTTTTATTTATTTTATACAAAATGTACACTTTTTTATTCTTAATTCAAAGCAAAGCCTTAATTGAAAACCATATTATTTGCTGTTAAGGAAGGACAATTCCAAAAAAAGGAACTTAAACATTTATGCCTGTGTGTGTGTGTGTGTGTGTATTTTCAAGTGTTTAAAACGGAAAACAAAAGAAGCAGCAACACCTAAAGTGAAGGAAAGATATTAAAAATTAATAGACATAAAAAGGACACCCGCAGACAACAAAATTTTTAAAATTTCCTGCCGCATTCATTATGTTATGAAAGTTATTTGAAAAAGCAGTTGCTAAAAAAAATAAAGTAGAAAAGGATGTATTTATTTATTACCTGGACTAGTTATCGAACCCAAATCAATGCTGCGAGGCTAAAGTTCCCAACAGAGTAGTTTAACATAAAATTAAATTTGAAGCAATAAAGACCGGATCAAGGGAAATCCACAGGCGGGTTCAGTGTATTTCAATTATATAAAAAATATTATGGAGAACGATTGATCCTACAGGCCATCCCGCTAATTTCAACCATCATTTCTATACAGGATGTGAGTCAAAAATATTTCGTTGCATTTTTTATATTTTTAATATGTTTTTAATAATCAAAATATTATTTTATGAAGCGCCCTGCAATAAATAACATGAGAAGAATAATTATAATTTATTTTCGAAGCGTTAAATTCTTATATCAGTTACAGAAATAAAGAATTGGTTTATTGGGTTATTCTATGCTTTTGAGCTCTCCGACTCAAAACACTCTTAATTTTCAAAACAACCGATTCCCAAGTGATAAGCGGTGACTGACGTGGTTCTCGATTTTTATAAAAGAATCGAGAACCCGAACCGATCCGATATATAATTTCTGAATTTGAAAAACTAATCACTGTATTCGTATTTGTTCGTTTCCGATACCTCACGAGCGGACTAACCAATTTTAAACCGATTTGCAATGGTCGACCTGGTCTTTGAAAGCTGATTAGTTTGTGGAAACGATCTAGAAGCCAATGAAAAACTTTTACGAAAAATTTCACTTTGAAAAATCCATTTTCTTTTTCTAAGATTTCTTAAAATCTACCGATTCGAATTGGTTTCAAATTACAGAAAAATTTAAGTCTAAAAGCGCTTTTTTTCGATTATTATAAAAGAGTCCAGAGCACTATTTTAAAAATTAAATCACTTTTCCTGAATTTTTTCCTTCACGTTATCCCACGAATGAACTAACCAATTTTGACTCGCTTTGCTGTAATCGACGTGGTTTTCAGATTCCAAGAGCTGAAATGCCGAAACGTTCAGTGAAACCGTTGAAAATCTATTCTAGAAAAAACAAACACTTTGATAATAATTTTTTTTCCTAAGGTGTTTAGAGATTTCGTAATATCTGCCAACTTGAATCGGTTCACTTTTCCAGGAAATTTAAGTTCAGGAACGCTCTTCAGAATGGCATCAGTTTAGTTTGATTTAGTTCAGCCGGTTAAAAGTTATAAATTGGTCACACATACACACATACACACACACGCACTTACATACAGGATTTTTAGGGATTCAGAACTTCGAATTGTGATAAGAGCACGATTTTCTTAAAACGGCTTAAGACCAACAACTGCCCGATTTCTTAGAGTTTTCCTAACAGGCAGTTAGGAATAGTGATCTTTTTTAACGCGAAATAATTATTCTAACCTTAATAAATGAATATTAAGCTCGAAGGTTACGAATAATATAAATAAATTGTATTTTTTTTAATATTTTGTAATAAAATAAAAAAAAATTTATAAATCCGTAATGGAACTGTTTTCGCAAGCCGCTACACTTTCATCAACAATATTCATGCATGGTTTTGCTTATCAGCACTTATTAAGGGGCAGGGTTAAATGTAATAAACATTTTTATTTGTAAAAATTTTATTAGCAAATAGAATCTGAGAATTGCAACGAGTCAAAAGCATCACACTTTAAGTCACTGTGTTGCCCTTTAATTATTTTCATCCATTTATTTATAAAGTCAAATATTTTATTAATGTTCTTTTCAAATCTAAAAAAAGTGCGACAATTTATGCACTTTTTAAGCAAAAAGTGCAATAATTATGGTAACTGGAAACAGTGAGGGAGTTGGTTAGAAATTCCTTTAAAAATCTAAACAAAAATCGTCTTTTATTTAAAAACTGCTCCTGAAACTGCATTGATTTTAGACAAAAAGTGCAACAAATGTTACATTTTTGTTAAGAAAAATTATAACGTCATAAAGCACATTTTTCAATTTCCAATTTCTTTTATTTATAGATTCTAATTTATTTTAACCACAAGCTCTAATTTGGCATACATTTTATATCGTTTTCTTTTTTGTTATTTAAAATATATTTTTTTCAATTAATATTCTCTCCTCAATCATCCATTTCTTTCTTGCACATTCCATAATCTGCGGTGTTTTATATGCATCTTCAAAAAATATTTGCCAAAAATATTATGGAAACAAATCAAAATATTACAAAGACATTCTCTCAATGCGTTTTAAGAAATTAAAATGCAAAATGTATTCGTACAATCGCTAAAGCCGCAACTTACAAGAACAACATCAGCAGCAGCACCGGCAGCAACGCCGCCGCAGCTGTTGGTGAGTAAAACCGCAACCGAAAGGGAAACAAAACAGCTTTTAAAAGATCCAGAAGGAGAACAAAAAGAATGAAAAACTGAAATAAAATTGCATGAAAAATGCCAACATAAATTTATGGATTCAATTAAAACTTTTCCTTTTTCAACCGGTCAAAATAACAAAAATAGTACAACAGCAATAAGAAGCGCGCTTTAGTGGCAGCATCAAGAAAGAAAAGAAAAAAAAAGAACACAACAAAATCCGTATTCTTGCAACACAGCATGATTCCAACACAAGAAGAAGCACAACATGCTGCTTCATGTTCCCCGTTCTCTTTAAAATTGTGTTGTTGATAACGAAACAACAACCCGACATTAGAAACGGTTGTAGCATTTTATTTATTTATAAATTGTGTGCCAGAGTATTTGTGTTAGCAATCTTTCGCCCTCACAAACACACACACACGCGCGTACACTCATACACACGCACACCGCCAAAATACGTTATAATAATGCGCGTTATTAACAATGTTTTCGTTGTTTTAATGTAAAAAAGAGGTTGATGGTTAGAAACCGGAAGTGTTTTCTTGGCACAATAAGCTGAAGATGTATTTGGGCCATAAATGCAGTTGTTTTGGTGTGAAAGAGGATGGTCTGAGAAGTACACTGGCGCTTAGGTAAGTGTTTGAGTGCTAGTTATTACGGCTCTTTAAATATTTTAAAGAACTCTGCGAGATATTAAATAATTATTTCTCATTTACTGTTGACTACAAGAATTCAGCCTTTTCGGAGACAATTTTTAAAAGTCGATATTTTTTCAAAGAAGTCCCTCTTGAATTTTTTTTTAACTAAAATATATCCTTCTCTGCTTCTACAAATGATTTATTTTGGAAACTATGGCAAAGAGGAGGGTGCTACAAAAACTCAGCCTTTTCTGCGAAAATTTTAGAAATTCAAAAGAAATTTTTAATTTTAGTATATTTCTTATACCCTACGGCATTGGCCAGAAAGCAGTTGAAATCATTAATATTTATCCTGACATACAAAAAATAGGGCACAAAGCTTTTTTCACTATAATATCGGGTGTTTTTTATAGAGTGATACAAGTTTAAATCAAAATAAAGCATACAAATATATTTTTGATATCAATGAAACGGACCTTATTAGATAGAAAATTTATGACATTAATGTTTAAATATTATTTCGGCCATGTGGCCGCCACGGCTGGCGCATACAAGGCGCAATCTGAAACACCAATTTTCACAAACAGCAACATTCTGACCATCATCGTTTTTGCAGACAACAGTAATTTTCTGTGGTGACTTACTGCAAATGCGAAAATTCTGCTTCTTTACGTATCCATTCAACCAAAAAAGGGCTTCATCGGAAAATAAAATTTTGAATGGACGAAGTGCACGATAAGTTTAACGAACAGAACCATTGTTTTGATTAAAAATTTCCACAATTTGCACGCGTTGCTCTGATGTAAGTCGATTCATAACAAAATGTCAAAGGAAACTAAACAAAAAGCAACTACCAGCTGTTAAAAGGGTGGTAAAATAAAGCGGTGATGCCAACTCAAAGTTATATCACTCTATAAGAAACACCATATACTTCTATTTTGGGTAATTATTGTTTTAAAATTATTTAGAAATTTATTTTTAAGTTTTTAGTTCGATTTGGTTAAAATACTTGATTTTTAAGTTTTACATTTATTTTTTATTTTATTTATTTTTTTTGTTTCATTTCGAAAGCGTGCAAAAATAATTACACATTATGAGAAGATAAGAACGTGAATCACAGCAACGAGTACCTCGTGACTTTTGAGTAACATAAATATTAAATAATATCAAGTATACGCCGGGAAGCACAATACAAAGTTAAAAAAAAAACATGTAAAGAAAAACCACACACACACACACACAAGTGAAGCTAATAAAAGTGCATTTTCAGATTTGTCGGCCACCAAGTTACATTTCGAAGGACCATATAAAAATTTTAAAACAGTATCTTCTTTTTCATAAAACCATCAACTCGTTTAAGTGCAAGACATTTTTCATTTCACAAGTTCTGGTGGCACCAATTATGGCACGCGGCATCACCAGAAGTTTTTAAGTTTTATGGAAATTTCGATCGATATTTGGACTTGTTCAAGTCGATTAAAATAGAATTATTAAAAACAATTACAAAAACAAATTATTTGTAAAATATTTTATCTGTTGATACAGAACGAGTTTGGCAACTTCAGGCCAAAAGGCTGCCCGATACATGAAGCCCACAAAAAAAAAATCTACTGCAGAAACTTTAAAAGCTCTCTCATACATTTTTCACTTTCTCCTCCTTTTGTGGTTCTGTTTACAAAATGTGTGATAGTGTTTTCACTCCGAAAGTTAAGACCTGGTTTTAACGCTAAAGACACAAACATGTGATTTTGCGTTCACACCGCAGATTTCATAGATTCAAATTTTAACACACAAATTGTCTAATAAAATCTAAACACAATAAATTAAATTTCTCAATGAAATAGTTGCATTTCTTATTGTTCTTTTCTTCTCTTTTGACAACACTTACTTCACAAACTGTACTGCAGCTGTTTTTTTAGATACAAAAATAAGAAATTTTCCACGGTACTATTTAGCAAGAATTCTTTATATTTTGGAAGTGATTACTTTGATACTATAAGTCTGTTATAGAAAGTGAATAAATGCTTATTACATCACATTATTTTATATAAAAATCAAAAGGTTCAGTAGACTTTTCTGGGCATTCTTCGATTACTACCAGATGTTTCCAATATATAACTTGGCTGCACTTGAATTAGCGCACACAAAAATAGACAAAATCAGGGTAGAATTTCATAAAACCCACCGAAAACCACTTCTAAACGGGTTTTAAGTTGGTTTGAACAAAATCAAAACCAGGTTTTAATAGTTGGTTTTAATGTTAAAACCAGAATCTATTAAAACCAAGTCAGTGTGAAAACACTATGAAATGTGGCAGCACTTTTTGTGACAGTGAGTACAGAGATAGAGAGAGAGACAGAGAGAGAGAGAGAGCATAAGACACTTCAGAAATTAAAAAGATTCTATTAGAAACACACATTCTCGGGCAAGATTTTATGACAAATTGTACAAAAAAACAGTGCAGCCACTCTCCTGTTGATTAATTTTTTAGAAAAAATTAGACAGAAAACTTTTTCTTAAATTTTTTTCAAATACTATTTTAAATGCTACAACAGAATTTTTGAATTTTTAGTTTTAAACTTCAAAGAAGTCAAACTACTCACTGAATAGAAATCTTAAACTTCCATTTTCTTTGCCGAACAGCCCTCGTACTTGCAAAGCATTTTAATAATACAATAATACATTTTCATAAAAACCTACAACTTATGCACAAAAGCACCGCCAATAAATTTTTCTTATTTTTTTATTTAACAAAATTTCAAAAAAGCAAAAGTTAAACAGTTGAAAATGTTTGCGGTTGCTGAGCTGGCGCATGCGGTTATTGCGGCCAGAGTTTTAACACTCAAAGATGAATAGCAAAGAAGCAAAAAATAAAAAGCAAAAAATAAAAATCAAAAAATTAAATTAAATAAGAAAGCGAAGTCCGTTAACTCTTAATTTTAGGATAGAAAATACTTCAGCTTTAAATGGCCAAAAAGTGTTTGAAAGACCCGCCTCCAACTACAGTTTGCCGGCAGCAAAAGTTATCAAGTTAACAAGAATTTGGTTTGCCAAAGGAAACGTGGCAGTTATGAAATGAAGTTATTTCATGTTTTAAATGCTTTTTCTTTCTTCTATTCTGGCAGAGCATCTGTCTATTTATATTTCTGTGGATCAAATTTAATTTTAAAGCTTTTTAAAATGTTGTTTATAACTGATATTATTTCTTTCTACTTTATTAAAACCACAAATATTTTTTCTTTGAGTAGGACCAAA
The DNA here is from genome assembly GCA_963675445.1 of Linnaemya vulpina. Lineage (NCBI taxonomy): Eukaryota > Metazoa > Arthropoda > Insecta > Diptera > Tachinidae > Linnaemya > Linnaemya vulpina. The sequence continues at coordinate 19,645,095 of OY776279.1, read as the reverse complement.
AGTCAGGGAATGACCCCAAATATTCGGTTTATTGTACCGACATTAGAAAGGAGGGGATAGTTTTGAAAACTTTAATTTAATTGGTTTTTAAACGGTTGGGCGAATTTGAGGTTAGGAAGTAAATTGGCCGTCAAGTAATGAAATGTCAACATTTTGGCTGCCACATTTTGATGTTTTTTAAGTAAATAAATGGAAATTTTTAACATGGAATTTTCTTGAACAAAGAATTTAAAGTGAGAAAATTTGCCAACAAAATCGTCAAAACTTTACAGTATCTCGTCGCAATAGTCGAACAGCGTTTCCTCATAATCAGGCTACTTCTAAGACTACTGTGCATTATTTAATCGCTAAATTCCAGGATCAGGCTAATATCGCTGACGATAAACCAAAATATTATGCTCATAGTGGCTGTCGTGGGACAAATTTAGCCGCAATACAGCAAAACGTTGAGAATGAGCCTGAAACATCAACTCGTCGAAGTTCGCAACGATTGGGCATCACCGGAGCCACTTGGCGCAACATTTTGCATAAAGATCTTGATATTCAAGCTCAAAAAAATCCATTCGTTCAAGAGTTAAGGCCGGTCGATAATCCTCTAAGTTCACCCTTTGTTAATCGACTGTTTGAGAAACTGAAGGAACGCTTTTTTTCAATAAAATCGTCTGATGAGGCCCATTTTTAAATAGGCGATTATGTAAACCATCAAAATTGCGGCATATGAGGGCTCACAAACTCCTCGAAATATCATTTTATCTAAATAATATGTGGATTGTCAGCCCCTTTTTATTTCCTTTTTTGAATATGAGCAAAGAAACGCCGTCACTGTGAATTCTCTGAGCTGCCAGACCATGATTAACTATTTTTTTACGGTCAGAATTGGCTAACGTTGACATCACTGAACTTTGGTTTCAGCCAGATGGCGCCACTAGCCACAGAGCAGCCCAAACAATTCAGTTATTAAATAGGGAATATCCTTATCGCCTAGTTTCGCAATTTGGCGTTTTCAATTGGCCGAATCTTTATCGCGATTTAACGCGGCTTTTTTTTTTCTTCTCTAAGGCCATTTAAGAGATCGGGTTATTACGTAAACAAATCACAAGTAACTAAAGTTCTGTAAGATAAAATTCGCTGCTGCATTGACGAGATAAGGGCAGCTTTTCGGCAAAATTTGGTTTAATATTTTGTGAAAAGTGGGGAGCTCCACCTAAGTGCTAGAGGTAGACATTTGCCCGACATCATACTTTCTCGATAATTCCCATATCTCTACTTTTTATTGGTGTTAATAAAACTGAATTTGTCGAAAAAGAAGTGCAGTCCTAAGCCCATTTACTTCCTAACCTCAAATTCGCCCACCTTTAACAATTTATATCTACCCCAACGATTTCGACATCATTAAAAATATTTCTGTTTTCATTTGAAAACTATAAATAAATACAATTTGAAAGCATAAAAGATTTCAATATCAAAAAAAGAAAAACAATCAATTTGAATAGAGTTGAATGACCATTCGCTCGCATAAAAAGATTGAAAATATTGTTTCTGGAAGAGGAGTAAAACATTTAACAGCATCGGTAATGAAATATCCTTTTTATATCATTGAACATGTCAAAAAAATAAAATTCATATAGTTAATTTCCGTTCCAAGAATAAAGAGCAGAGCAAAAAAAATAAGAAAAAGAATTTATTTATAAAAATACTGAAACTGAAATAATCGGAAAATTGCAAAACATTTTGCTGAAATCTCCAACACATCCGCACAATTGTGAAAGTGAAACATTGAAAGCCAGTGAGATAAACACACACACCCAAATGTATTATAACTGTATGTGTGAGTGTATGTGTGTGTGTAAAAACTACATGAAATTCTATGTATTAAAAAATATTGTATATAAAAAAGAATTATAACAGGAATTACAACTTCTTTTTTTTTTGTCTCGTTGCAGACAGTAGAACATGTCGGAAATTGAGGCACACCCATTTTAATGATACGTTATTTCCTTTTTGAAATTGGTCTGCCATGTTGATTGGGGCAGAAATAAAAATGAAGAAATAATTGAATCTGTTGAAAAACAAGAGAAAAAAAGAGGGTTAATGAAATGCAAAAATAAAGAATCACAACTTGTAATTTGGAGCGAGGAAACGAAACATGTTTTAATGAAGTTTCGCTTTTGAAATTGCGAACGTTAATAAAAAATTGGGTGCAAAAAGCGGCGGGAGATACGGCAACAGGTTTCATGATAAAACACCGAAACACTAGTCACTCTGAAATTATTATTATGACTCGCGGGCGCATCTAACGCTGATAAGCGTCTGTGCCCAATTCTATAAGCCGTCGATTATACTACTCGTGCGATGGACTTTTCAGTGCAGTTCCACTCATGAAAGTTGTATTCCATTTTCGGTAGCATATGCGGTAAAAACAGAATTATGGCCTCACAAGTGTCACGATTTTCATTTTTGAAAAATGAAGTCAATACATTCAAAAAAATTTTATATTAGCCCGTATTATGAATGACGACGTGGATGTAACATCAACACGACAGCAAAAAATTGTAAAAAAAAATGATATTAAAAATAAAAACTGATGATTATCGGTTTTACCCAGTTTTAAAAATAAATGAAGTTCTCATCAGATCTACACATTTCGACGTCCTGGAAAGCTTCCCGGATCAATTCTGAGAGCCCGTCTCTGTGTCTGCATGTTTGCGTGGGAGTGTGTGTTTGTGTGTGTGTGTGTGTGTGCGTCTAAGTATGTGAACTGCTGAGCTAAATCAAACCAAAATTAGCGGAAAGTTAAAGGGACGTCCTTTGGGATCAACCGGTTCCCATATTTTTATTTAATAAAATAAGAAAATCCTTGCGAACACTTGTCTTTGGAGGCGCTCTACAAAAAGAGAAGCCGTGGCGGACATTTAAACAATATGATTTTCCAAATAGTGGAAACAATAAGCCTGGCAAACGAATAAAATATTGCGATGATATTTCATAATAACTTTTTTTTAAATATAGATTTCAAAATAGGAAACGCTTAATGATATCAGATAATTAAACAGCTGCGCACGTTTGTAGACTGGATTTAACCGAGCAGCAGTTGTTTTTGTGGCAACTGTAAACGTTCAGATACGATGTGGCAACGCCAGTGAAGTTTAAAGATGCTGTCACAACTGACCGATATATCTGTCACTCATTGTTAGCTAACCCCATGCAGTTGTTGTGTATCGCTTTATTACTAGCAATAATTGATTAATTTATTGATAAAAACCTAATTTTAAAACTGTTCCTCATGAAAGTGAATTATTATTTAATTTAAATTTTAATAAAAAAATATTGAATTCCCTTGAAAAGAAATATATTTAAAATATTTTTTTAAAATAATTTATTAGGTTTATTTTTTTTGAATTTTATAATTCTGTACACGATTTAATTGATAAGGTTTTTGTAAATATATTAAATTAAATATCAATTTATTAAATAATAGAAAAACCATTGAAGTAAATTTAATTTCAGCTTCCTGCTCCAAACACACACATGCACACACACACATAAACACACGCACACACATGAGGCATTGATATGTGATTCACTAATTTCTTTTGTGTTCCATTTTGGCTAAAAACCAAATTTATTGTGAAATAGAAACAAAAATTAAATACAGTGGAACCAGGATAAATAAAACTTTTACTGAGAAATATTTTTGGTGGCACATTTTATGATTATTATCAGACTTTTATTTTTAATAAATATTTATAATAATAACAGATTATGCCCTAATGCCTTATTCATAAAAAATAGTTTAGGCTTGTAAGTTGCTTATAAGCCAAATTTACTGTGCATTCAAAGCTCCACTAAGAAATGTAGCCAATAAAACGAACACTTTTTGAGACCTGCAATTGTCATGTGCTCATCATTTGACAATACGAGAATTGCTGCAAATCATTTCATTTGAAAACTTTTTAAAAATACATTTTTCATTACGCCCTATTGAATTCCTTTGTGCTTCAGTTTTAGCAGTCAATTTTGTTAATTCATAAAATTTTTCTAAGCAGTTAAACATCCCTGATTTCACTGTATTCGCTTGTTTAAATGCCCCGTGTCCTTTAAACTGCGATATGGATGTTACATTTTACGGCTGCTATTCAACGTTCAAGTGTGTTTACTGCTCGTGTAACAATAAAAGGATTTTCGGCAAATGTTTGCTGTTGTTTGTGTGTTTGTGGTAAAACAAATAACAATGACTTTATTGTTGTTATTGTTGCTGTTGTAAAATTTTATCGTTTAATGAAAAGCTCTAGATAAATCGCTCATGTGTCAATAATTCAATAGATGAGCGACATAAGAGTTTTAAAGGGCTAATAAATCAGCGAATAGGACTGTTGGTGACTGTTTGTCTGCCATAAAGTATTTTATTATATATTGACCCTGATGTTCTTGATATTTAAATTGAGTAAATATAAATTGTATTTTATTTAAAACTTTCAGACAAAATTTTTTGAAACTCATTTCATATACAAACTCATTTCATATATAGGGTGTTTTTTATAGAGTGCTACAAATTTGAGTTGGCATCACTGCTTTATTTGACCATTTTTTAACAGCTGATAGTTGCTTTTTGTTTAGTTTGTTTGACATTTTATTATGGATCGACTTACAGCAGAGCAACACGTGCAAATTGTGGAAATTTTTAATCGAAATAATGGTTCTGTTCGTCAAACTTGTCGTGCACTTCGTCTATTCAAAATTTTATTTTCCGATGAAGCCCATTTTTTGTAGAATGGGTTCGTAAATAAACAGAACTGTCGCATTTGGCGTGAAGAGAATCCACAAGCTTTTGTCGAAACACCATGAAATCCGAAGAAAATTACTGTTTGGTGCGCTTTATGGGCTGGCCGAGTCATTGGCCCATATGTCTTCAAAAACGATGATGGTTAGAATGTTACTGTTTGTGAAAATTGGTGTTTCAGATTGCGCCTTGTACGCGCCAGCCGTGGTGGCCACATGGCCGAAATCATATTTAAATGATAATTTCATAAAATTTTCTATTTAATAAAGTCCATTTCATTGATATCAAAAATATATTACAATGTTTCATAATGATTTAACTTGTAACACTCTATAAAAAACACCCTTTATATAATTTAATGAATATGGGCATGAATATGTAAGTCGCTGTTGGTTTTATAAAACTTTTTTTATTTCTTATAGAGTGATAAGTTTTCTCATATTGATTTTTAAAGGTTGTGAGAATGTATGACTACACAAAAATACCTCTTGAATTATATAAATTTTGTTTTTATAAAAGAACTAAAAGCTGCTTGAAAGTGTACCACAAAAATATTTATTCATGAGATTTAGTCACTTAAGTTAAGTCATGCATGATTAACATATTTCTTTTATGTTAATAAATTTAACCACTTATCCAGCATTTATATTGACCTTGGGAATGATATCCCAATTAGTCGTTGCATTAACTGTCAAGTGTCTCATATTTAGCAAATGCAGTAGGGACAGGTTGTTGACTGGGACACGTAACAGCAGTACGTTACAATATATTTCTAATGGTTCAATTAGTTAAAATAAAACAGATATTGAATTTCATTAAAATTCGTTGTTATGGCGACAGAAAGCCAGGAGACATTGACGAATAAATCCAACCATTTCGGAAAGCCAAGTTTCGTAGTAAAATTACTGAGACATATTTTATGCGTCATTGGAATCAATCGATATCAATGAAACGAAAATTTCTATTGTTGTAGGGTTAAAAAAAAAAAAAACAAATATTAAAATAATAGTAAGAAATAAAAAAACGAAATAAAAAATTTAAATATATCAATAAGAAAATCTATAAAAATTAAAGCACCCGTTACAAATATTTGTAACTGTATAAGTGATATGTTTGTGTCTGTGTGAGTGTATATTCCTGCCACGTCTTTGTGCGCAGCTAAAAGATTCTTTCAAGTTTCCGAGTGTTTAGATACTCGTACATCTATTTCATTATCTTAAGATCTGTTTGGGCGTGAGTGTCTTTCCTTTGCAAAAGTGTGCTTCAAGAATTATCCTTTTACTTGATTCACATGTGAGAAATTAACTCCTTTAACACACACACACACACACACACACACACATAAACACACTCGTGTTAATTGCGAAAAAAAAGATTTTAAAACAATGTCGAGTTTATTGCACTCATACACACAAGTACGTTCTAAGACAGTGTCTAACATAAATGTAACAACAAATTGAAAATCAAACTTTTAATTCTAAGAGGGTTTTTCAATAAAAATCTCAGCTCCGTTTTTTGCATTAAATATATTATTTTCCTTCACAGTAAGAATTTCAACTCTTTTTCTAATATTTAGAAAATTTTTAACGCTATTCTTTATATGCGTTTTACTGGCTGTAGTGCAGATCAAGAAATCTTCATCTGAAATTTCTTAGAACTTCCCCATAAATGAATGAGAAGTTTAAGCAACTTCAGCCACTTCAGCTGTTGTTTGATATATAGAACACAAGACTTCGAGTTCGACTCAATCATCATGAATATGATGTCGATTTTTTGATCGATTGTGTTAATTGTTGTCGCCTTGTGTTAAAGACGAAGGCATAGTAATGGTCGCTAAGCATTACCGACAGCGACTAAAAGATCAGAATACAGCACCCTCCTTCGTCGCTACCAGTAGCAAAAAATTCACTAGGGAAGCAAAAATTCTCTATCTTTAAATCTTCTCTCAATACCATCGCTTCCTTTCCAATACCGGCACAATGCGCTAAATACGTAGGGGTCTTCCTCTGAGTGCAGGTGCGGGAAGAAAAATTGCTGACAAATCACGTTTTATATAAAAAAAGATCTAAAACTTTAAATTTAAATGTTAGTTACACAAAAAAGATTTGCTGACGACGTAACGAGCCCGGGAATAAACTTCAGTTGGTTTTTCCTTGTTTTTTTGGGAATATTTATTATGATGTATCCAGTTACGTTAATACGAGAAAAAATTAATAAAAATTGTGCTGAAAAAATAGACACATCATTAGCAAAAAATTCACTGGGGAAGTATAAACGAGCTACGGCGAAAATTCTCTATCTTTAAATCTCCTCTTAATACCATCCCTTCCTTTCCAATACCGGCACAATGCACTAAATAAGTAGGGGTCTTCCTCTGAGTGCTGGTCCCAGAAAAAAAGGTGATAACAAACCACGTTTTATATAAAAGAAGATCTAAAACTTTAAATTTAATTGTTAATGACACGAAAAAGATTTGCTGATGACGTACCGAGCCTGGCAATAAATTGCTGTTGGTTTTCCCTTGTTTCTGGGTATATTTATTAGGACGTAACGAGTTATGTTAATACGGCAATAAAATTACTGATCAAAATTAGTATTAGTAAAAAATCGAGTGCGTAAAAGTATCTTCATAAAGAATTCCATAAAATTTACCTGATATGCGATAACATGTCAAAAGTTCTGACTGCCACTGTACTCTCAGCTTGCGTATGTGGGCATGCACGTGCTTGTACGTATTAAATTTATATTTAATTGAAAGTGCTTCGAACAAAGATTTATAATGAAATTTGTTCTTAATTAATTAGTGTAGTTGTTAAGTATTTTATCAGTTTAATCGCATTAAGTTGAAAATCATGGAATCTACGATGCGGTTTAAAGTCATTATGGCGATTAAACATTAAAGCCATTTTATAATGATATTAAATGGTGCTTAATGAAATGACTGGGTCTCTCGGTGAAGATGTTTGATTTATTTAAATTTTGAAACTGTTTTGTAGGAAATTTGTTGTTGCATTTAATTGAGGACAACTTTCTAAATTATTGTTATTTAGGGCAATTGATTTTTAAGGTTTCTGGATAATTAAAAGGAAATAATTATAAATCTCTGGCAGGTAGTGGAAAGTTCACTGGCTGAATATAGATTTTCTGAAATTTTTCTTTGAAAATTACAAGTTATTTTGGAGTTCCGAAGATTTATTTTTATTTGTTTGTCATGAATAATAAATTAAAGACAAACGAAATTATTTATATTTCCCTTAACAAATTATGAATTGAATCGATTTACATTTCAAACAAATAAAATCAAATATGTGGATACATTTAGGCCAACTTGCTTAACCTGCTTATCATGAGCCACTAAATTTAGAGAAGCTGCATAATATTTTTGTTATCTTTAACATAAATTTTCCGCTTCATTAGCCAAAAGGATGATAAAATTTCGTTCCAAAAGTACTGACCCAATTAGAATTCAATACAAACAACCGAAAGCGTTCGAAGATTGAAAAGAAACTGCTTTTTGTTTTCCATACTTCTCTTTATCCTTCTTCTCTGTTTTAGTTTTTAATGTGAACCAAAAAAAAAAAAAAAATTATGTAAATATTCCACTAGCTCTCTGTTCTGTTTTTGGCTTAATTCTTTCTTTCTATTTCACTTTTTCTATAGCATTTAAAAAGCAGTTAATCAAATAAGTAAAAGAAAAAAAATATATGAAAAATTTGCTTAAATATTTGAAATCAAATTGAAAGTAACTTGAATTGCTAATGGCCACAAGAAGATGATGATGAAAGTTAGGAAAAAGAGTTGGGAAAACAAAAAGCAGAAAAAATTTTAAAAGAGCTCCGTACGCATTCCCTTTAATTGCTTAAAGCCTGTTGGTGCCAGTTTATTACAGAGTGAAATAAAATTTTGGAGACTATAAAAACGTCAAGTGGCACTGAGCAGTTAAAAAAAATGTTTGCCATCCCTGGAAATATACAATCAAGTTTATTAATGATACGTCCTTTTTCTCCAAACTGACGCCCCTTTCACTTTTTTTGACACGCCTTTTGCAGTTTTTACAGCGTTTATTTGCCCGGGTAGATTCAGTTCAATTAAAAAATCTTCGACCTAAAACGAACAATCGGTGTAATTCAGCCTGATTTATGCTTCTCATTTATGGAAAATTTAACCTCTCGGAAGCGCTCTTCAGGTCATCCCCTGAGTGTCGTTCGCAGTCTGAATTAGTGGAGAGCTGCATTGGCCTCAAAGAAAAGCGCATAGAAGTCGACTAAAAGGTTTATTTAAATTTTTTTTAAATTGATTTTAAAAGAAAGGAACCAGCACGACCAAAAGTGTTAAAATAAATTAAAATTTGTTTTTATACGTCTCAAAAAACCTGTAGTTTATCGCCTTAATTATAATTTTATCATCTCTAAAACTTAAATATTCAGTGCCAAGAGCGAAGACAAGTTTTCCTGTTCTCTTTTCACGCGAAATCAATCGCTGATAATTCACACCAACGTTTGAGGTAAAAATAAATTAAACTCATTTTATTTCATTTTCCTTTAATCCACCCATAAAATAAATGTCGCTCCCCCCCTCTCCAGTTTAACAATTTGTTTTTAATTTGTGACTTTTTCCAATTTCTAATTCGCACCATTTTTCTGTGATTCAAAAAAAAAAAAAAAAAAAAAACAATGATAACTTTTACCAGCTGAAAGAAAAACTTTTAATATTTTTAATGTTCTCTTTTTTATTATAATTTTATTTTTATTTTCATTTTCTTGCGTTCAAACAATAATTTATCAAATTGGAAAAATATTTAACGCCAAAGTTTTTCTTTTGCTCTGTCACTTGATTTCTGCTTGATTTCTTTTCTTCTTTTTCTTTTGTATTTTCTTTTCCCTTTTGATTTTCCTTTATTATTTTGTGTCTGCGGTATGGAACTGTAGGAAAATAAAGTTTCAATTGTTGCAGCAACTATAATCTTTGCTTAATCGTAGTTCGTTGATACTTTTGAAAATATTTTCACATGCGGGTTATATTTAACTTTCAGAAGAAAATAAAAAGTAGAGAAAAATTGTGTGTAATAATTTATGCAATTGGGCATGACAAGTCTTGGCCGGGCTTTACAAGTGAAAACAGTTTGAAACTGAAGAAGTTTCCATGTGTCATATTTCGGCCATAATATTGTTTCAGATATTTTTTTGAACCCGTTCTTGGACGCTGTGAGAGAAAAACGAGATACTTTATCGCATATTTGGGGCAGTTTGAGTCCCCTATCAGGCTTTTTCTTTTGAAATAAACCATATCATTCAATTCATTGAAAAAAGAAATTAAAAATATCAGGGCATCGTTAAAAATTTTTTCAATTATCGCTGAAAATTTTTGCATTTTAATTACTTCAATAAGAATTCTAATTAGAACCGTGAGATTTAGTTACTAAGCTTATAGCCAAGATAATTTCATTGATTATAAGCTGTCAAACCCAAGGTTGAATCAACGCTATCTGCCAATTCATTGTAGTTTCAAGTACAAGACCAAAATGTTAAAATCGATGACACTTTTTAACACATTTAATTGAAAGATTTATGGAATTCGCTCGTTTGTCTTAACAGCGCAGATTATTTACTAAACTTGAACTTGTAACGGGTTATCCAGTTAGTGGTTTCAAAACTGGCTAAGTTATCAATTGATAAATATCTGTCCTCCGGAATTGCTGTTTAAGCATGTGGATCACTTAACGAGAAAATAACTCTTTAAGATAGTTAAAACTTTCCTGCAGGAGATATTGTAACAATTGAGGGTCGTATGACTGCTGCAAATGGGAATAGTACAAACGGTCCTTAAGGATTGTCTAGTATAAAAAGGACATATCAAAAAAGTAACATTAAAGTGCTTAGGAAATTCCCTCCATCAGCTTAACATCGGAAGAAATATTATTTCAATGAAACCATAACTGGGAGTGGTACTAAAGACACTAGAACAGGACTAGTACCGTGAGGTCACCGACAGTCAATTGACACCCTGTCAAGAAAAAATTTTCTAAAAGTTACCGGTTCTTCTCATATCAAATTCTAAAAACCTTGAGCTGCTTGAAACTTCCTGGGAAGCAGCCTCATAAAGTACCTTATGACAAGTCCAATTCCCTCTAGAGGTACTTAAAAATTTATAGTTCTAAAGTTGGCAAATGGGAATAGTACAAGCAGTTCTTAAGGATTGTCTAGTGTAAAATGATGTGTCAAAAAAGCAACGAAGGTAAAGAAACCATAACTGGGAGTGGTACTAAAAACACCACAACGGGACTAGTACCGTAACGTTAAGTCTAGAACCAGTCAACGAGAGTCAATTGACACGTTTTCACGAAAATATTCTCACGCGGATGGGCCTATCTTATGGCTAATATTGTGCACGTCTATTCACATAAAGTCCAACCCACATATTATTTTTTCAAGAGTTTTGAGAGGTCGGTTAAGAGTTGAAGTTTTAAGAGGTTAAAGTCCCTAAAACAGAGTTCGTAAATAATTTTGAGAGAGTGTCAATGGGGATATATATAAGCGTGTATGTTTTTGTGTGTGTGTAAGTATGTGAATCGCTTTTAAGTTTTGAAAAGCTGAAACTAATCAAAGCCAAAGAACCAAAGGGTTCGCCATAAGCTCGAATTCCTGTAATGTTTTAACTGATTCGAAGTAAAAGATTTCATGAAATTTCCAAAAAAGTTTGAAAAAAAATTTTAAAATATTTTTTAATAGCTTTTGAATGGTTTCAGTTATTAATTCCAGAAACTAACCAGCTCTCAATATTGAAGAACTACATCGACCACTGGAAAGTGGATCAAACTCGGTTAATCCGTTCGTAAGATATCATAAACGAAAAAATTCGAAAAAATACTTTTTTGAGAAAATCCGAAATTAAATATCTATTCAGTGACAGTTCTCGATCCTTTTATAGTAATCGAAAACTATATCAGTCACCTATATTCACGTGGAAATCGGTTGATTTCAAATAAAAATATTTTAGCTGTCAGATTTCCAAATCACAAAAACCAGGTTACGACAGTTTTGCGGTTAAAATTAGCGGGAAGTTACAGGGCTGGTCTTTAGGGTCAAGTGTTTACCAACTTTGATTTTATTAGGACCTCTGAAGGGAAAAATACGAATATAAAGATACTTCTTTTGGCCCATTTTATAAATAATTTATATATTTTATTTTTAAAACTAAAAAATAACTACCCTTTTACACACTCACACATACACAGACGCATATTAAGAAAAAGTTTTTGCAACGCGAACCCTGTAGATAAAACGGATGGATGTCTGCAAACTTTTTATTTGGAAGTTGAAGAATTTTGTCTCTTTTATTTTTCAAGATTGAAAGAGGGGAATTAAAATAAAAGAAGAAAAGTTATTAAGTGTTTTAGCTTTAATTTAATATTTATTGCTTGTCGAATTAAAAAAAAAGGAAACAAGGAAAAATTATATGGAAGTTTAAGTGCGTAAAATTGAGAATTTTTGTGAAATAAAATATAAGATTTTTCAAATCACTTTAATATTCTTATTGAATTAGAGTCGTTTCATTGCAGACGAGTGACAATAGCAAATCGTGTGCAGTAGTTGCTATGAGATAATTTTTTTTACTTGCAGTATTGAATACGGGGGTTTGAATTTAACCGTTAAGAGAATGAAAACAATTTCAAATACATTTTAAAAGTGGAAAAGAATTTTTATGGCCTACTGGCGTATTACCCGCTACTTTTTACTGGATGTTATTGAAAACCCTAACCCATTCCGAACAATAGAGTCTTATTTGCTACATTTGGATGCAACTATTCCTTGACTTTAGTTCACAATATTTTCATATATAAGGAAAAGGTTCCTTCTCCAAAAATTATTTTTCCAATAAGCTCTTTTAATAAAAAAGCCTGTTTAAAAATGTATATTTAAAAAAAATTTAAGCAAAGTAAAGCATTTAAAAAAAGTACCTTTTCTGAAAGTACTTTTTTCAAACATTTTTCTGAAATTACACTATTTCCAATATGTACCCTTTGAAAGATGTTCTATTTCCAAAAAGTACACTTGCAAAAGAGTACTATTTCAAAAGAGTACCCGCTAAAAGATTTTTGTTTCTAAAACTACTTATTTTGGTTAATAATTTTTTAAAAGTGCTCTCTGTAAGAATACTCTTCTTGAAAAGTTTCACTATCTGACAGTACATCGATAAAAAAATACGCCCTTCAAAACGTTTCGAATTCCAAAAGCACATTTTCATTCATATTTTCAGAAATTACATTTTCAAAGACATTTTATTTCATAAAAATACAAGTTCCCAAAAGGAGTATTTAAAAAAATTTGTTTTTCAAAATATTTATTCAATTATATAAAAAAGGGTTAACCCTAAAGGCCATCCCGGTAACTTCCCGCTAATTTTAACCTCAAAGATATCGAAACTCGGTTCTTATTCTTTTGAGCTGTTCGAGCTAAAAGACTTTTATTTGAATATTCAAATCAAACGATTTCCAAGTGATAAGAAGTGTTTGAAGTAGTTTTCGATTATTATAAAAACTGATCAGATATGTAAATTTGGAGTTTAAGAAATAACTCGCTTTTTTCGAATTTTTTCATTCATAATTTTTAACGAACGGATTAACCGATTTTCACGGTGATCGACGTAATTTTTAAATGTCAAAATCGACCGGTATGGAAGCTGAAAAGTTTTATAAAAAACTTTTAAAAATCCTGTTTTTCTAAGATATTCTTTTAATATTTTAAAATTTACAGGCTCGAATCGGGTAAAATTCACAGGAAATATTCATTGAGGAATGCGTTTAATAATTGGGTTAAGCCGTTCAAAAGTTATAAAGCGGCTCACATACTTACACATACACACACACACACACACACAAATACATACGGAGATAGTGAGACGCTATTGAAATTAGTCAGGGAAGCTTCCCAGGACCTCAAAATGTGGAGATCTGATGAGAACTTGATTTTTTCAAAACGGCGTTAGTTTGTGCTGAATATAAATTTAAGATTTTACAGTTTAAGATATATTGAAACTTTTCGATTTTTGAAAAGATTCAATTTTTTCGCGGGAAGTTTAAATATGAAAATGGAATGAGGGAACAGTGTAGAGAATATTTATGGAGAGAGATAAGATCGAGAACTTGTTGTGGTTATTTTTTTTTCTTTATTTCCCCAGTGACTCCTTCGTTCGGTACTGCACCGATAGAAGGAGGGAGCTTTAAGGCGTTTTTTTGCATATTTTAGTGTCAATCACTGCCGTTAATGTTGAACGGCCAGTGTTATACTTTCGCTATTGAAACAGGCTGACAACAATCAACACAACCCAGGCACCCAGTCAGAAAAGTTACGGATTTAGTGCCCAGCCTTGGAAAAAAAGCCATCCAAACTTTCTTTTTATATAAGAAATTTCTTCTGTTAACATATAAAATTCTTTAAAGCCATTTCTTTTGTTTGTATTATCTTCAATATTCTTGCAGCGAATGACTTGTTTCATCAAGTTCAGCAGTTGACTGAAATAAAATACATTTCTTACGTTCTTGCAACTTGTTTGCGTTCACCTCCCCTCACTACAATGACGTTTTAAACAAGAGACAAAATATTTCTGCATTATGCAATATGACACTGTTTCGATCCTAGTTAAGTTTTCCTGCCTGCACTAATTAGAACACCAAAAAAAAAAAGCAACAAAAAATAATTGTGCAACATCAATCACAACTTTCAAACTTTGATGTTGGCCAACTGTCAAATTGTGGAAAATCTCAGTTTCCAAGTTAAGCAGGCATGAAATTAAGCAAATCCCTACTCACTAGATTTCCGTCTGTTACCCTTTTCCCTATTCAACAGAAATTTCAATTTATTATAACGCTGTGAGTGAACACATCACTTGTGCTAAGCACTCGTGCCACTGGGAGTAGGTACGTTCGTTTGTATCTTTTTTTTTTCTTCTTCACTTTTGTCTGCTTTCGAACACAAGACCCTTGTAACAGTAACCTAGTAACGGCATAACTGCGCTAAGGTTACGTAAAAATGATGGCGACTGTTTCGATTATCACGTGCTTTTATGCTGCCGGTGGGGGATGTGGCTGTGCTGAAGTTGTTATAGACAAAAGCAAAAAAGTAGAGCTTATCTCATGGCATAATTATGCTGGGATCACTTAAACAGTTGATGATAAAGAGGGCACAGTGGGCCAGAATACAATGCTAATGGTATTACATTTGATGTCTGAGAAGTGTATTTGAACAGATTTTCGTAAAAATAAAGTTTCATTTAAAGTCTTCAAACACAAATTGCCGCGCGGTGAAAAAAATATTTTAAATATTTAATAAATTAATAAAACGTAGTATTTGTTTTTTGGCATTTCTTGTAAGTTAACCCCTATTATAAATGACGATGTCGACATCACATCAACGCAATAGCAAACAATTATGACTTCTCTACACTTTATCGACAACAGGTGACGAACTTCGACAGGCTGTATGGATACTAACCGAATGTTAGCCGATGTGTTAAAATGTATTCTAAGCTCTTTTTTAATTTTATTTGCGAGAAGGATCGGTAACTTGCAACATCGATAAACTGGCCGTCAGAGATTGTCTGTATACCTCCACGGAAACCATCAACTTAATTGTCTGAAAACTTATTGCTTCCTCTTAGGCTTTCACAACCACCGTTTCTTAAATCGGGCTAATAGTAGTTGATTTTAAAAAAAAAAAGTTTTACTGTTAACGAATAAGCCACTAACTGTGCAAATAAAACAGTTTCCAGCATTTTTTGTTATCATCCAAATTGTGCAGTGTCTCGTTTACGAGTGGCCATTCAATTTTGTATTTTTTTTCTGTTGCCGCCAGAAGTGGGTAACAACATTAACACGTTAATGCAACTGATGTCATTTGATTTTTATAGTGCCTCAATTTTTTACTACCTCTTTCAAAGAGAGCATCATTCAGGTGTGTGCATTCAGGTGTTAAGATGCAGACAATACAACCGTGTATAAGTGCAAGCAGGTGATAATAGACTGCAACTGCAGTAACAATCAGTCATGTAGTTGCAATAAATGCTATGGCAACTATCAACATTTTCGCTTCAGTTTATCATTAAATAAAAATTATTTCTTAATCCAGAGGGAGCAGGTAGTTTTTGGTTACGAAACTTTATTTAGTTTGTGCTGAATATAATCTTGAGATTTTATAGTTGAAGATAAATTTTGTTATTAACAAACCATAAAAACATTTAAAGTTGCTTTCCGATATGGATTTTATATAGTTAAAAAGGCTTTAAACCACTTGTTCACATTAGCAATCGTTTGTGAATAAGGACGTTAGAAGTTTCAAGGCACTCATGAATAGTATTATTGTGGAGGCTGAAGTCTATATTTCTGATGTAATTTTGTAAATATTGAAAGGAATATTTTAAAAGTTAAGAACTTAAACATTTTAGGCCAAAATTTATATTAATTAAATAATTATTAGTAACTAAACCCTATTTTATATCCACAATATTTTGTTTAACCAAAATTCTTAACATAGAGAAACCCGTAATCATTTTCAACTACTAAATTTCAATATTCTCGCTTGGTTTTGTTGTGTATGTGTCCTTAAAAATGGATATATATTTACTGTTTCTTTAAACATTATAATATAACATATTTAATTGCAGTTGACAGCAGTTTAGTAACCCGAATTAAAACGCTGATGGAATTACAGTTTAATACCTACAAAAAAATACGCTTATCAAATAGCTAAAAACTGCTCAATAACCTACTAGTAGATATATATTTTACTCACCTTTTAAATTCACGTGAAACGTTTAACGATTTTATTATATTAAACGCCCGTACCGATAACCGTTTTTTTCCTAACATTTTATAACCACGTGGCAGCTCCCACAATGACATTAATTATGATTTCCAAAATCAAAACATAAACACTTTAATGATAATTAACATTTCCTCTACTTTTGCTTTATTCTTTCTATTGTTATTAAAACAACAACAACTTGCAATTCATTCCCTGACCAGAATATTAGATACATACACACATCTTGCACAACTTTTTTTTCATTTTTTTGGCAGACTCCTCAAAGTAGAGACTTCTGTATTACAAACACATTAACAAGGGAATAGCGGCAACAACAACAACACCAAGAATGACTTGCATTTTAATTTACACATGAACGGCATATATTTCCAAAAGCACATAAACTTTAACACTTGATTTGTTAATTGATCTTCTTCAATTATATGAATTAACTGATAATATTGATATCTTTACATATTTTTAAACACTTCTAAATGACTTTCAATGAACTTTATCAGGAACCATAATTTGCGACGACCGACTTTAAAGATGAACCGAAGAGAACTAAATATTTTGGCAAAGCTGTGCTGCCAGATATTATCGGGTTTGCCGTTTTATTTATTTTTCAACTGATGTTGGGTATTGTATACCGAATGTTGGTGGTAAAGGAAACTACATAGTTTTAATTGGATATATAATATATCCGAGAAAAGACACATATTATGAAATACATATATGTATATATATATATATATATATATATATATATATACATATATATGTATATATATATATATATATATATATATATATATACATATATATATATGTATATATATATATATATATATATATATATATGTATATATATATATATATATATATATATATATATACATATATATACATATATATATATATATATATATATATATATATACATATATATATATATATATATATATATATATATATACATATATATATATATATATATATATATATATATATATATGTACATATATATATATATATATATATATATATATATATATATATATGTATATAAATATATATATATATATATATATATATATATATATATATACATATATATATACATATATTTATATATATATATATATATATATATATATATATTTTATATATATATATATATATATATATATCTATATATATATATATATATATATATATATATATATTGTATATATATATATATATATATATATATATATATAAATATACATATATGTATATATATATATATATATATATATATATATATATAGACATCCATAGGAATTTTGTATATGACCATAATTAAAATGGGTGTCATATGAAAATAACTCAAATGCTAATTAAAGTGGTAACGCTGTATTGAATGCCGAAAGTTTAGTACTCGCCGGCTCGCCATTACATGCGGTTGTATTCGATTATCGTTCGTCTTAAAATTAATATAAAATTTAGTGCAACTGTTTAGTTAAAGTTAAAAGTGTTCAATATTATTAACCAACATGTGTTCTACATATTTACATATATCCACGTGCTTAAATGCTTCTGCAAATAATATAATAAGATAAATTCTAAAGCTGCAATCAAAGTCAATCAAATTGTAAAAAGTATGTACATACTGACACACACACATGTTTATGTATGCATACACTTGCTGCTGAAAGCGAAGCATAAAAGAAAGAAAATGGTTTTGGTATTGTTGCTATTTTTCACATCAAGTGTTTGTTTTTGTATAAAAAACTTTATGTGGGGGAGAAATGAGTGGTTATATATTCTTCTTTGGAATTGTATCCGAATGTTTTATTGTTTTTGTCTTTCGGAATGTAAATATGACACTTTTTTTTTGTAGAGGTGCCACTTTGTAAATATTGTAAATAAAACGGTTATCGGTACGGGCGTTAAAAAAACGACTCACATACATACGAACTAATGATAAACATATATAAGGGAATTTGAAACGGTAAGTAGAATTAAATATGAAATACATATATTTAATTAGTTGATTGTAGTTAATATACACGAGACTTATGTACATATATATTTAAGTATATACATCATACATACATATAAATAGTTACATAGGAGCCTCTTGAGTTACGAAATCAGGAAATTTTCATGGGGCCATTTAAATTATTGTATTTCATGCATCTTTTCAAACAATTTTAAAATTGTTTTGGTTTCTTTCTCTGCATAATTTGGCGATTTGTGATAATCGAGTTTTAATTAAAAGGAAGAAAATAAGGAACAATTTAAAAGCTTTTGAAAGTATTTTTATAAATTCATAGTTTAATGTTACAAAGTTGTGTTTCATTCCTTGTAATGAATTTTATATAAAAGTTTCTTTCATATGATTACTTAGTTTGTTGTTGATATTATTACTATTCCTTTTTTATGAAATACGTTAAAAAATACAAACTATGATTGTGGTAGCTCAGCTTTTTTTTGGAAGATTAAGCGCGAAAGTTGCGCCTGATAAGTACACACTCGGTAGATCGAAAAAAAGTTTTTTTATAAAAAAAATAAACGGTTTTTGGAAAAAATTGATTAGAAAGTTATCTATGACTAAAGCCATCTGCTATAGTTGGCATGGTGGGTTATATTGCGTCTAATTTAGAATCTAAGCGAAATTGGGCCTACTTATAGACCATAACAGTGGTACAACTACTGAGTTCTTGCCTCACATGCAGGTTATATTCGCACAGCACAACAATTGAGTATTTGTTGTCATGTTTTCCATAAATTTTTCTTTCGTTAATCTATAGGCAACATGTTTTACTAGACCCGAACAGCTGATCGAACGAATTTAAGTTATTTATGATATTGTAAGACGTTACTGTTTAGCCAAACAGCTGCTAACATGCTCGAAACAGTTGATCGCAGGATCTGTCTTATGAATTTGCTAGCTATTAAAAATTTTAAAATTATTACAAACAATAATAATATAAATATACGGTATCCATACAGTGGGCTATTCAGTCATATTATTATAAAGTCATAATACTTTACAGCGGTTAAAAACTTTGTTGTTGTGCTGCATACAAAGACTTTTCGAGGCATATTTTTTTTGGTATTTTTTTTTTTGTAAAATACCTGTAAGAATCTGACTCGAAAGGGTGAAACTTTGTAGTAGAGACGACGATAGTTTGTGTTATCTGCCCCTACATGACACAATAAAAAAATTAAAATAAAAAACAATTTGAAAACTGTTGACTGTCTTACATCTGTACATTAAATAACAGTTTTATAAAGTAAAAATAAGTAAAGAAATGAGTTAAACTGCAAAATATAAATATTTATGCGTCTCATATTACCGGCCGCAGCTGTTTTCGTTTAGCCATGCAGATTTATTTCCAGCGTCTTGTAAGAAAAAAGGCATATATCAGGGTTTTAAATTAAAATTTAATTGTTACAAGATTTCGAAATTATTTTAATTGGGCTTTTCTTTGGTAGAGGCAAATTGCGACTACATTGCGTTACAGACAGACCAGTCGTGTTCTTATTGCGACTTCTGACTACAGTGGGAATCTGGCACTAAAAAATAAATGAATTAAATCCACACACAAAATAAGCGCCACCTAAAAATGGTTTTGCAACTTTTAAATAAAACATGCACTTATTGATTTATTAAAATTATTAAGTGTATTAAATATTTGGATAAAAATCAAAGAACTCAATTAGAATCTGTTGAATGAATACATTCCATATTTGGACCATGATGGAAGTATAACTTTCAACCGGCTTATAATTATGCATCCGTTGATTATTTTCTGAATCTAATTTGCCGACTTGTTAAATACAAGTTTTGTTTGTTTGTTTACTTCTCCTTATGTACGGACTTAGTTTTAAAGCATTTAAAGTCTTGGTAGTAAATATGACAACCCCATTTGTTAGCTGGGGTGACAGTTTACAACTGATGCTTGACTGCTGTTTGTGATAATTTTGCTGCCTGCTGCACTGCCACAATATTACGACAACTCCTACAACTTCCACGATTGTTGCTCTGTTTGTTGGCTGGTTAGCTATGCTGCAAGGGTTGCACTTGTCATACTTGGGTAAGCACATAAATAAACATGATTATGCATGCTTAAAAAACGAGCGGAAAATTAAATAAAAAGGAATTGTTATAAAAAAAGATTTGTGTACGTACTGATTTGTATGTCAACAATTAAGATAAAAATGAAAGTATTTTATTAATAGATTAATTGAAAAAGAAGAAGACTTTGCCTGTACAACAAAAAAGAAGTGAAGGAAAATAAAAATTATTTTAAAGGGTAAATCAAGAACGGGCAAACATTAATTATGAATGACATAAAATTGCAAATAGTTCCATTTTTCTCTTATTTACTCTATAAAATTAATTCTTAGCATCAGAGGTACAGCAGGTTGTGTATGTTGGATGCTAATTAAAGGAATGAAAGTCTTGTTAATGAAAGTAAATGATGGATGGATATGCCGGGGTAGTTGTGTTGTCGCAAACATTAAGGTTCAGTTTCACATACAACTCGCAACTAAAGTCAATTTTAAAATGAACTGAAAGAGCTATTTTAAAATAGAAACAGATGAGATCTACTTAAATTCCACAACTCTCCCAGTGGTGAGTTTGCGTTTGCAGGATTTTGTGGTGTGGATTTCAAAATAACTGCACGTGCTTTTTCGTGGGTTGTTGTGTTGCGCTCTGGATTTCAAAGAAATTTGTTTTGTTTACATATTTTTTTTGGAGATATCCTTTTTATCTTGACATCTAAGGAATTTTTTTGTTGTTGCTGTTTGCTTTTTATTTTCCTTCACTGTTGTCTTGTCTTTAAGGATTTTAGGCACTTGATTACTTACAGTTTCATGCTTCATTTTGCATGTTGCCCTTTTTATCTTTCGCTGTTTATTTATTTATGTGTGTGTTTGTGTGTGTGTGTGTGTACATAACATATATATCTTATTTTTTATTTGCTCCAACACGGAATATAAAATGTTAAAGTAAACACAACAACAAAAAACAGATGTTGAGAATTCACAAGCCGATGAAGCCTAAAAATAGGGATGAGAAAGACGGTACGTGTATTTGCGCGTCAAAAATATGACAATTTGTTAAATTTATTTTTTCAATTACTTGATTAAATATTAAAATATTTAACAGCAATAAATTTGCTTAGAATTTTATATTTTAAATGGCATCGAAATAAGTGGTTTGTATCGGAATTATCAGTGGGCTGTAGAAGGTACTTAAACTCAATCCAGTTTCGTTGTCAAATCAATCATAAAAATTCCCATCCTGTTTTTGTTGTTGTTATCTTTCAATAACAAGAAACAGCTTTTGCTGAAATTATAAATTAAATATTTTTCCTACTTTTTACTCCTTCTGAGAGCACACGGCTTTTACGCAGCCTTGCCATTTTACAAGACATCCTGCCTTCAGTTCTACCTCGTCCCATGTGAAATGGGATGTTTTAGTTCCTCGGATCCTTGATCCGCGTCTCTCCTTGCGCTAGCCCCCTCGAGAGCCTTTCTTGTAATGGAATGGCGACTCTCTTATTAGATATAACAGATTCACCTGCATTTCCTACGACTTGTCTGCTTAAGTAGGGACTCCTCATTTGTCATGTTTCACAGTTCCATGTTGAGTATTGTTTTGGACCCAAATATATTGCCTGTGACTCGGAGGCAATTCTTAGTTAACTCCTGTATATTTAAGTGATGATGTGACCCAGTGTTGCAATGCCGTCCAATATGGAAAGATTTTTTAATTTTACTCCAGTCTTATATTGTGTTCTTTTCTAGAAAAAATGCAACATTTTTGCACTTTTTAATTGAAAATAGCATTTATTATTGTAATCAATATGGAAAGATTTTTAGTTTTACTCCAGTCTTATATTATGTTCTTTTCTAGAAAAAATGCAACATTTTTTACACTTTTTAACTGAAAATAGCATTTATTATTATAGTCAATATGGAAAGATTTTAAGTTTTACTCGAGTCTTATATTGTGTTATTTTCTAGAAAGAATTAAAAATTGTTCACACTTTTTAACTGAAAAAGGCAATATTATCCTAGGACTTATCTGCTTCCTTAATATGCAGTCATTATGAAAAGATTTTAATTGTGTTCTCCTCTAGAAAAATATGCAACATTTTTTACACTTTTAGCCCAAAAAGGGAATATCATACAATTTGGAAATGCTAAATTGATTAGAAATTAGTCGAACATAAATTACGAATTGTAATTTGTTTATGCCACCCCCACAAATTGCAACTTTTAAGAAACGAAGTGACAAAATGTTACATATTTTACAGAAAAGAACAGATTAAAACTGGTATTGCTGTCTGAGTCGCTACAAAAATTGGTTGCGTTAAGAATTATGCAAATACAGGGTAAATGAAAAATTAAATTGGGACTTATATTCATAAACATTTATTTTATTTTTGTTATAAAGGGTCTTCCAAAAGAGACTTCCGAACTTTGATAGCACCCATCCCATAGACAGTTATGATATATAATAGTACGTGCAAATATTTAAATAGTTTTTAATAAAATGGGTGCTCTGTTTGGGCAACGTGCCACTTTAATTTATAATATGAATAATCAATTGGCTTAGCAAACGATTATCCAACATTTGGAACCCGACGAACTGCCAGATCTACCGAAAACATCGCCGCTGTGAGGGTGTATAACAGTGATGTTGGCCATCACTGTGAATAGCGAATACTACAAACCGATAATTACCAGCTTCTTTTCGCCTTAACTGGATGATCTGGACACCAACGACGTGTGGTTTTTTACTATTTATTTTTAATGGTTATGAACTAAAATAAAATTCTGGACACATTTGGCCAATATATGACCAAAAGAGCGTGACCACTAAATACCAGAAAATCATATTAATTCAGAAAAGTGTTTATTTAGTAAAACACTTGTTTAATTGAACTATTTTTGGTTTGTTTTGAAATCTAATCCCACGAAAAAATTCTTTTTTCTATAACATGAAATATGCAGTTGAAAAATCTTTCTTTTAAGGATTTTTATTGTGAAACCTTTTTGGCATTTAAAGCAGAAACTTTTGCTTGTATAAGATTTACGAGAATATTTTATTTAAGCCTTAAGAAGTTATTTCATGGCAGACAAATGCAAACGTTTAAAAACACATAAAATATGAATCGTAGTGGCCCTTTAGCGGGCTAATTAATAACGCGAGTGTTCTTTGATTGAAAAGACCACATCCATGGATCAAAACTGCAGCAAAAGTTGTGAAATGTCTGTTTGTTTGTCTGTTTGAATGACGAAAACACAAATCAACACAACTCACACTGGCGCGTCGCACAGCAAATAATCTTCAAACAAAGCCTTCATTAGATCGGAATGAAATATTAAATGAAAGTTTTTGACGAGAAGGGATTTTATTATGAATACGTTGGTTGGTTGGCTGCATCATCACTTATAATACCGTTAGCGATGAGTTTTTGCTGCTGCACATCCTTCCGCTGTTATATTTATTTATCTGTATGCATGCATGCACATGCATGCGCGTGTTGTTGAGTCTGTTGGTGTTTTATTTTTCGGTTGCATTTGACAACAAGTGTAAATATTAGCAGTTTGCTAATTTAATGATTCATCGTTGTGTGCGAAATGGAAGCATGAATGAATGAGCAGCATGAAAATATTTACCATTCCACTGCAGTACAGAAGCACTCTATTGCACACACACACACACACACACCCACACATACAATTATGAATCAGCTTACAAAGAGAGGATGTCATGAATAGTATCCTGATAGATTGCAAACTCGAGCTTAATGCAACCAACTCTAAGGGAAAAATAACAATTAAACGAGTTATAGTTTTTAAATTAATTTGCTGCCTTGAATTGTTATGGCGTTACCACCTGCACTGAAACTGATGTCTTTAATATGAACGGTCTGGCATTAGGTTCTTGTAGCGCGATTTACTGGTCCTCCTTAAAAGCTTTTTTTGTTGCAGCAACTGCAACTAAAATATGCAAACAGCAGTTGATCATTCCAGTTACATGCTTGTTGGTATACATACGAGGTCTGTTCAAGAAACAAGGGGAATTTTGTTTATTAAAAAATGGAGAAAAATATTAATTTATTAGTCACTTTTGATTTCATCCTCTTGAAAGTGTTCCCACTCGGCGTTGAAGATCGGTGAAGCTGTTGAAGAGATGTTATAAAAAAAGGACCTTAAAAATTATTTTCCTTTTTTTAATATTTTGAAATCAATTGATTTGAATCGTGTTAAGTTCACAGAAAAACTAAGTCCTGGAACGCCCCTCTCTTGATTTTTATAAAAGAATCGTAAACACTTAATGATCAGATATATAATTTCGGAGTTTGGAAAATAAAACAATTATTTCGAATTTGTCCGTTCATGATATCGCACGAGAGGGTTAAGCGATTTTGACCCGATTTGAAATGATCGATTAGTTCTTGGAATCGAATGGTGAAGGTTTTGAAAAACTATCCTAGTGAAACCACATTTAAATATAATTTTTCCTACGTTTTTTAGGGAACTGGTTTGAAACGGTTTGAATTCACAGGAAATCTAAATTTAGATTTCAGCTCGATTTGAATCAGTTCAGCGGGCCACATCAGTTCAGAACTTCACCAGCTCGATTTGATTCAGTTCAGAGGGTCACATACTTACACGCACAAACACACACAACCATACACACATATACACAACCACACATACGGACACCCTGTCCAAAATTAGTCAAGAACTCAAAACCTTCGAAATCTGATAACATCTCAATGTTTGCAAAACGGGTTAGAACAAATAAATTTCAGATTTTATTAAATATCAAGTTTTCCCAGAGGGAAGCTAAAATGGAAAAACTTTTTTTACTCTTCCCAGCATTTTTATATTCTTATTGTTGATGTCCTGCAGCGTCCAAGACGGGAGTCGTTATTGAGCGCTTCTCGTTGTGTTCTGAAAAGTTTGTGCCACTTGAGACTAAAAATTTCACTGACTCCGAATGCATATCAAATGCTTTTGAGGATTTAATGCAATTGAAAAAAATATATCCTGGATCCATGTTTTTCGACAGCAAAAACTCGCCGAATATCTCAAAACACTTCTCGCCTTTATGAGTCCCACTAGAAAACTAAAACTGTCAACGTTTGATTGAGATGAGAACAGCAGGCAAAATTTTAAAATGCATCTTAATTTGTGTGACAGACCTCGTACATGTATTTCTCTTTATTTCTATTTACACTAGTTCATCTACTTACTTTTACTGAGTTTTTATTTTTCCGCATTTTTGTCGAAGCTCATTTAGTCAGCCATCCGTTCTTCATGCCAAACACTTGCCAGCAGCTCCCTTTTTGCCATATTTGCCGAGTATCACAAGTAACCGTTAAAGGGAATTATTTGTGGAAAATTTGATTTGTGTCTGGTTAACGTTTTCAACTAAAGAACACTTCAACTCTGGCTTATTTAAATGCTGCAGCAAAAATATCGTTGCCATCCATCACCGTCATCGTCAATAGCAGCAGCAGCAGCAGCAGCAGCAACAGAATAACAACCAGAACAGCATAAATTAAATCAATTGTACGGTTTCAATATTTACTTTAGGAAATTAAGCTGAAGTGAGCAAAAGAATAAAAAGTTATAAAAGATTGCGTTTTATTAGTTTCCCTTTTCTTTCTTCTTTTTGCAACACAAACAATATCTAATATTTTTATTGAATAAATATTATGGAAAACTGAATGGTGAAACCAGACAAACCAACAAGTCAAACCAGAACATTTCCCATCAGCTCGCTCCAGGAATATTAAAAGGATGTGAAAATAAGAAAAGATACGAGACTCCAGGAGCAGGAAATCGTGAAGATTAATTATGAAAAGGAAAGAGAAAAACATCGTTTTTCTTGTTGTTGCTTCTCAAGGATTACAGATTTGAATTCTTAAAGCCTGTCGAGTAATTAAGTTAAAAGCAATTCAAATATTATTTCCCTCCGGCAAAAAGATTTATTTAATTGATTATTAACTCTATTGGAAATAAAGTGATTAAATTGTAGGAAAACGCTGATGCTACTCGAATATTAATTGATGATGCTGTAGAAATTATTTATTAATTATTAAGACCCACTGCACACTCGCAAGCCGCAAATTATTTTCGATGTAATTAGAATTAATTTAAAGAGGATTTCATTTATTTCAATTCAATAGAATTATTATTCAGGATATTGAAGAGGTTTAGGAAAACGAATTTAAAATTTATTAATAAACAGGAGAAGTAGAAAATAAAAAAAGGTTTTAACTTCATGGAAAATTGAAGTTATTTTCTTTTAGAAAATAGGAAAAGTTAATAATCAAAAATATAAAGCGAAATCTAAATACTGCAGTAATAAATTGAAATCAGCTGTACTTTTAAGGAATTCTTTAAATTTGGACATTAAATTTATGAAAAGTATCATTATTATTCAAACAACATCTCACTTCATTGGATTAATAAAACAAGTTTCGTTAAATTTAAGTTAATAAAAACTTGGTCAAATAAATTAAATAGTTTCGTTGTAGCTATAAACTAAATTCATTGATATAACAAAACAATTTCAATGACGCTAGAAAGTAATTGAATCATTCAAAAGAAAAAGTTGCATATATTTAAAGCATTAATCACAATAACGACAGCAGGCTACACGGACACCGACAACAAAAGTCGTTGGTTACAATCGTCGTCTCGTAGTCAGCTACTCAATTATTTTTAAAACAACAACCAGTAGTCGTGTTGCTGTGGTATTAATAATAATTATTTTAATTTACGCACATGCATTCTATTTTTGACAAGTTGTAGTCTGTAGTCTGCTGTCATTATTGTGTTTAATGTTCAATATTCCGTTGATACTGTGAAAAGAATTCATTAATAAAATTAAATCCTTAATACAATAAAAAAATTTCACAGTTACAAACCAATTTATGATTGATCACTGTCCAAATAAATCAGAAAATTTATTGCATTTGTATCATCGTCACGTTACGTTGGTTTAATGAAACAAGTTTCGTTGAATTTGAATTAATGAAAGCCTCGTCAAAGAAATTAATTTCCTTCGTTGATACTATGAACTAGTTTCATTGATATAACAAAACAATTTCAATTATGCTAGAAAACAGCTTTATAAATCGAATGAAAAAGTTGTATTTAATCAATGCAATAATTGCATTGATATTAAGAAAAAATTCATTGATAAAACAAAGTAATTTTTTTGATATAATGAAGCAGGATTGTTAATACAATTAAATAATTTCACAGATGCAAAACAATTTATGGTTGATCACTGCCCAAATAGATCAGAAAATTTCTATATTTATTTGTATCAACGTCACGTTACGTTAAATTTTAATTAATGAAAACTTCGTCAAATATATGAACTACTTTCGTTGATGCTATAAACTAGTTTTATTGATATAACAAAACAATTTGATTTATACAGGAAATTAATTTAATCAATAAAATTAAATAATTACACTTATTCAATGTAACAATTTCACTGAGACAGTGTAAATAATTCATTGATAAAAAGAAATATAGTTATCGATTGAATTAAGTCCAATCGTTAAAGCAATGAAATAATTCCACTGATACAAAACAATAAATCAGTTAATCTGTATGAATTTGTAGCAACATTATGCTTCGTTGGATTAATGAAAAAAGTTTTTTTAAACTTAAATTAATTAAAACTTTGTCAAATAAAGGAAATACTTTCGTTGATACAAGAAAGTAATTCAATTCAGAAAATCATACAATTCCATTTATTCAATGTAACAATTTCACTGAGACAGTGAAAATAATACATTGATGAAATGAAAATATTTTATTGATTTAATAAAGCAGAATTGTTAATACAATGAAAAAATTACACTGAAACAAACAAATTCTAGGCTGATGACTGGTCGAATAACTCAGAAAATTTTTATGCATTTCAATCAACATCGTTTTTCATTGCATTAATGAAACATATTTCGTTAAATTTAAATTTAGTGGTTACGCTTTTCATGGAAAATATTTCTCCAAGTTATGACTCTACTTTAAAATTACAATCAGAAAAGGAAAGCGTGACTGAAGGACTAGCACAACAAAACGACACATTTAGCAAGTCAGTTTTTAGGACCTTTAAATTATTCTCATTGTTGCAATTCAGAACTTTCTGAGGCATTCCAAGAACCGTGAAGGGCCCTCGAAATTAAAAGGGCTCAACTCCATAAAAAATTGAATTAAAATCTGCCAAGGAAACTTATTTAAAAATGTTTATGACTTATTAAAAACCAGCAGAGAGTCGGGAAGATCGTGTTAGAATTATGGACGCCGGCGGCTCGTATTTAATTTTAAATAAAAGAAAATATGACTCATCTGTTTGTAGGGATTCTGAAAACAGTTCTCTAGAAAAATATACGTCTTAAAAATTTAATTTGATTAAAGTAAAATAAAAAAAAGCAAAATTAAGAAAAAATAATCAGACAGAGTTGAAATTTATATATACTTCAGTTCATTATTGGAACACTTCTGGTACAGAATTTCCTAATAAAATTTGTATAGGCAAAAACTCTCGTCACAGTTTCAATAAGCTGTGCGTACTGATAACGGGAACGTAGCAACTTCTGAAATATTAATCTGATTTTTTCTGTAGTGAAAATAAGAGAATTTCACTGAATATAATTCTTTGATTACACGTCAGGACTTTCTCAATATTTTTTATTAAAAAATCTCACCAATTTTTATTAAAAATAATATCTAGAAAACGAAATTTTTGTCTTTTTAAACTTCAAAGCAACAGTGACTTTTCTACTTCCTCTCTTCTTCATATAAAAGCCCTCACAAAAACATTCTTCATTTAATGGAATATCAAATAAAGATTTTATTTATTAATAAAAAAACAGCAACAGATAAATTCTTTAGCAAAAATAATGAAAATTTCTGAAAACCAATAAAATGTTGTAATTAGATTTCGTTTGGGTTCATTTTATTTGCCCCTTGAAATGCGACATTCTGCACACTTTTGCCTGTTTCTTTGTTTGTTTAAATCATTAAAATTCCTTAATAAACATTAACTTTTTTAATTGTCTAACCACAGACAGGCGGACAGACACACCTACAAACAATAGACTGACTAACACACAGAACGAAGCGGCAGTTGTGTTAAATTTACAAGACAGAATTTATAATTGTAGTCATAAAAATAATGGGAAAAAGAAAACTTCCCATTTTGTATTGCCGCAATAAAATTTTGGTTTAAGGCAGCAATTTCAGTTGAAAGGAGTTGCTGTTTGGATGGTTGTTGCTCATGAAATTGTACGAGTGGGAGAACTGTGGCAGAATTGATAGAGAAGGATGTGCAGAACTAAAATTTGTGACTGTAGACGGGAATGATTTCATGCAATAAAATAAAACTTTTCTAATTAGAAGCCATTATGCGATCAAAGTGACAATTATCTCTTTTCGAATTCAAATGAAAATGAGGAAAATTGGAGGAAAGAAAATACAAAAAGAGGGAAATCTATCTGCTATTTATTAACTTTTTTACGAAAAGAAAAAGGAGTCTAAATGAGTAGTGTTTATTTAAAATTATTACTTTTTTTTAAATATTTTTATAGGGACCCCCACATATCGTGAGAGAAACTTCAAAAGGTTTTAAGGAGAAGTACAACTTTTTCGAAACGATAATAATGACGGAGTGTACAATTGAACTCGCGCTCTAAGGCTTTGTTGTCATGTGAGCAAATATATTTACAATAATTTTTGTGTCGTTTTAAATTCTATATAAGAAATTATGTTTATAGATTCGTTTAGAAAAACAAATTAGAGGATAATTTGAAAGTCGACAATCTGGCAAGGCTGTCAGCTATTTAATATCCACTTCAGCCAATAGCAGGATATAAAAATATATTCACAAGCATTTTTATAAGCTTCAGAAAAACTTCTTTAAGAAAATTAATTACGGGTCGTTTTAAAGCAGCCCATCTGGTAAGTCTGTCAGGGTTTTTTCACTATCTATTTTTCAGCCATCACACAATTTATAAAAATATATTCACAAAAATTTTTGTATCCTTGAAAATTTTACATGATAAAATAATTTAAAACATTTCCTTAGAAAAATAAATAACAGGGTAGTTTTCAAGGCGCCAATCTGGCAAGGCTGTCAGGTGTTTAATATCCACTGTACCCTACAGCACAAATATATACTCGCAAGCATTTTTGTATCTTTTAATGTTGTGTATGAGAAAACAAACTGAGAAATTTCCTTAGAAAAATAAGTTAACGCGTAATTTTAAAGTCGACAATCTGGCAAGGCTATCAGGTGTATATTAAAATAGATTATATATATTAAAATATATTCAAAGGCCTTTTTATATCATGAAAAATATTGTTTTAAAATTTCTCAAAAGAAATAAATTAGTGGGAAGCTTTAAGACAGCAGTGTATGAAAATATATTCTTAAGCATTTTTGTATCCTATAAAAATTGACATAAAAAAATTTTTCCGAAATTTCGTTAGAACATAAAATTAACGGATAGTTTTTATCTTTTAGCTGAAGAATCTTTTATTTAGTAAAATTTTTGCCATTTATCAAAGTCAATTGTTACAATCAAGAGTTTCAGTCTTTAAAAACTGTGACTTGTTAAGAAAGTTTGAAGTCGCAAGATCATCCGCAAGATCATCCGAGAAATCCTAATCCAACAATGCCGGCATTTCTTGATTCTTCACATTCTTTTTTTTACTTCGCCTTCCATTCAGAGTTGAATGAATTCCGAACTATAAAAATTTTCCTTACATGCAGATGAGGCACAAAAAATATCTCCAGCGATTGCGCATCTCGCAGCCCTTATGATGTATGATCAATCCTTTTGGCTGAACTTTGCGTAGAAAACTATGTTGATATTTTTCTTGGCTAACAGACATTATTTAGAGTTACCACTTTCTTCACCATAAATCAAATTGTATGTGTTCAAGGGGATACCGTTTGTCTGCGAAGTCTCTGGCATCGCGCATATATTCGGAGTTGCTACGACCAATAGTGCTTTCAGATCGAAAGTTGAAACCTGATTTAAATGATAACATCTTAACCACAGATTTAATAAATTTCGTCTTTAATAAAAAACAGAATTTCTCGAAGAACCAGAGGCATTTGCTGCTATTATTTTCTTTTCCTTTTGATAACACTTAATTGACAAACTGTACCGCAGCTGTTTTTTGTTTAAATATAAGAATAAGACATTTTTTTATTGAACTTAGAAATAGAAATTCTGTTATATTTTGCAAGTGATTTTTTGAAAATTATAAAAATTCTTTTACAAAGTGAATGAGTGCTTGCAAATAATTTCATTTCATATAAAAATCGCTTAAGCTTTTAAAGAAAAAAAAGCCAATGTGGGGGACTTTTCTAGGCATTCTTCACTTGATATCAGATGTTTCCAATTTATAACTTGGCAGCACTCAACTAAGCACAGACAAAACCAGGGTTATATTTCATAACAACTACTTAAAACCAATTTAAAAATGGTTTGAAGTTGGTTTTAATAAAATCTTTTTGTGTGATAAAATCAGGTTTTAATAGTTTATTTTAACCAGAATTTATTAAGAGCAGGTCAGGGTGGAAACACTATAAAACTAGTTTTAGATTATCTGTTAAACTCTACACGAAATGTTCGAAATTAGCACTTCGTATTACTGCTGGACTCCTTAAAATTGAATTTCGAGTTTAATTTTAACATTTTATGTCTTAACAAGTTTTGCTTTATTTCCAAGTTAAGCTTTAAACACAATAACGACAGCAGGCTACACGAACACCGAATACAAAAGCCGTTGGCTACAATCGTCGCCTCGTAGTCAGCTACTGAATTATTTTTAAAACAACGCCACCAAGTCAATAACCATGTGTTGTTGTTTTTAGTAGAACTCTCTTCATACGCTAGTGTAGCCGCTTTCATAAATGTAATACTCTTAAGTAATGTTATTCCAATAAAATATATTTAAAGTCCACAGTATATGACAAGAAATCATTTCATTAGCTGGGAAATATAGGCAACACTACATCTAGTCATTATCGCTCACCAAAATAGAAATTAATTTAATTTGACTGCAACCACAAAAGCAGCAGGGACAACGACCAGCAGCCGTGTTGCCTGTAGTAGTTAAAATAATCATTCTCATATACACACATGTATTCTATTTTTGGCAAGTTGTAGTCTGTAGCCTGCTGTCGTTATTGTGTTTAATGTCTTACTGCTTAAATAGTATCGACCCACTGTTACATACAGCGACTGTGTGCAGAAGACAATACAAATTATACTTTAAGTTTGACAATGACGAAGTTTAAAATAAATAAAAAGGAGAAAAAAAATTCTGACAAAATGTTTGAATTGTTACAAAAATATTGTGAGAATAATAAAAGAGTAGAAAAGCTAAAATTTCACATTTCATTTCAATAGTTGTTGCAACGAAACTAAACTAAATAAAACAATGAAGAAATAGTGCAGCAGGGAATAGAATATTTAAATGAGTTTAAGCATTTAATTATTTTATTCCTTTCAATTTTCATTTAATTTTCGTAAGTGGAATTCTTTATTGGAATTACACATTTTACACGAGGGCCTTAAATTAGTAAATGATTTAAGTGTTGAAAAATAAAAAAAGAGAAAAAATAAAAGCAACAAAAGGGGTGTTTCCCTACACTTCCCAGATTTAAAGGTTGTAAAATGTTTTTTAAAAACTTTGTAATTAAAATTTAATAGCGTCTTAACAATTTCCTTCTGCAAAGAACATTTTTCTTAATTTTATTCATTAGCAAGAGGCGTGGCTGTTGGTTGTTGTTACCTGGCAATTATTCAATTTTATGTCGTGCAAATATTTCTGCACTTTGAATGCTTTGAGAACAGTTTATGCTGCCTTTAGGACTTAGTTTTTTACCCCACTCTAATGGAAGAGTGTAGCAGATAATTTAGAATATATTTTCTCGTATAAAAAAAGGAGATATAATTTTGATTTTAAAAATATTTTTAAAAAAATATCCATTGAATTATTTTTAAGTTTTAAATAATTTTTTTTAACTCTTAACGGTTACAGCACTCCCGGTGTTGAACGCTGCTAATTTAAACAGTTTTAATTTATTCACTCTTTTCGTTTTCGAAAAAGACATTAAAAATTTGTGCACATCTTTCGCTGCTCTTTTTTGTTGTCATTTTCTTTTGTTGCAAAAAAAAAAAAGAAGTACATGTTTTTATCTTCTTCTTGTTCTTCTTGTGTTTTTTAGCTGGTTGCTTGTAAAATGTTTCTCTCTTAACATCTTCCCTTCCATTCCTTTTTCTTTCTATTAGTTTTGCAACAAAAATAATAAAAACTTCATTGTTGTTGACGTCGTTGTCGTTCTGTGTGCGATAACGTTTTAATCCTTTTAAAAGCATCCATTAAGAGTTTTTCCTCATTTTCCTTTTAATTTTTCCTTGCACTCGTTATTCTCTTAGTATCACTGGTCAATGATTTTATTTAATTTTTCGTTTTTCCTTCTTGTATGTACGTATGTGTGTGTGTGTGTGTGTGTTGTTTCTCTTCATATACAATTTTTCTTGTGTTTCTTTCTTGGCTGGTTTCTGGTCCAGGAAAGTTGTTACCAAGAAGAAGCGTACATGGAGTTTTGAAATTTTCAGAGCGGCTTTTAAAGTTTTTCTCTTTCCTTTTTTGTTGTTGTTTTTTTTTGCTGTTGCAGATTTAAGTGGTAAATGTAATTCAATTATAGTAATTAAATGGAAAAAAAAAATAATGAATTTTAAAAACTAAAATTACGACCTGCTTTTTTTTTGTTCTGTTAATGTCAGTATTTGCAAATTTAATAAATCACTTGGGAGAAGGCATTGGAATCAGGGTTAGATGGATGGCAAAAGTGTTTAAGACTCTTGGAGAATTGGAGTATTAGAAGACATAAAGTGGCAGCTGCTGAATTCGTTTTAAAAGCATTTCAATTTGGAATCGTGGATTAGAAGGATGAACATGTCGAAGGTTATTTCTTTTGTCTTGTAACAGCACTCAGGGAAAGACCCCACATATGGGATACATTTAGCCAGAACTAGGAAAATGGTTGTGCAAAAGGGGATAGACGGAGTATCACGCTGGATTGGAACTTGACGTCAGCAAGTACTTTCTGAAGTTGCAGAATATTTTGACATGTTTATGTAATTCCTTTGGAAGTAAACGGGGAAATCCCCTTTTCTATTTTAAATTGGTTATGAGAATTTCAAATTAAACACATAAAATCAAAGATCTAACGAAGCAACGTTGAAGCAGGGCGATGAAAACTGAAATAAAGATAATATAAATTTGAAGTCATGGAAGTTTTAAGAACAAAAAACTCTAAAACGATGATAATTGGGGTGATTTTTTGACTCCCCGCTAGGAAAACTGAAAATTTAAGAAAATCAGAAAGTTATTAAATATATTCGGATATTAAAAAAAGGAATTCCAATCAGATCTCCTACGATGCTTCTTCTCTGACTTATTCTGAGCGCCCGTCCCAGGGCTGTATTTATGGATGTGTGTGTGTGTGTGTAAGCATGTGACCCACTAATAACTTTTGAGAAGATCAACCGAAGCGTTCCAAATAGAGTTCCTAAATTTAGATGTCCTGTGAATTTGAACCGATTAAAGGAATTAAATTTTAAAATATTTAAAAAAATTAGAAAAAATCGCTTTTCAAAAGTTTTTTTAGAATAATTTTTAAACGGCTTCAGCGATCAATTCCACAATTAGCTCCTGACATTTAAGAGCCACGTCGATCACCGTAAACCGGGTTAAAGTCGGTTAATCCGTTCGTAAGATATTGTGAATCAAATAATTCGCAGAGTGATTTCTTTTTTCTTAAAACTCCGAAATTTTATGTCTGATCAGTTAGTGATTTTGACTCTTTTATCGAAAACCTTATCAATCAGCGGTTATCACTGGGAATCGGTTGATTTGAAAATTAAAATAATGGAGTTGCAGCTCGAAGAACTTAAGATCTTTAGGATCAACAGTTTTTCATAGTTATTTCGAGTTATTACAGTTTTCCAATAAATGAGCGATTTGCATGTTTGAATATGATAAAAATCAATTTGATTTTTGTGAAATCTTCTTATTTAATTTTCATACATTTTCACCAAATAATAATAAATCAATGTGAGAAAAACTGTGCAAACAACTTCGTGTTTCCTGATTTGAGAGAAAAATTCCTCTGCCAAAACCACAACAAATCTAAATTTCCATTTAATCGATTGCACCGTTTAATGGCCTGTCATCTATCTTCTGCCGTAAACAGTTTCGTTTGTGACTACAAAGAAAAATAAAAATAAAAAAAACTCCATCAAATATAATTTGTCTTTTCCACGTTCTTCTTTTCATGCTGTTATTTGTTTTTGCTTTGGCAGACGGGCGGCAGGAATTGTGTTTTTAAGGCGGAGTATTTTTTAAAGATGGTGTCAAGTGAACAGCTGATTCTTAATATAAAAGAAAAGAACTTTGAGTTAGCATCACTGCTTTATTTGAGCAGCTGTTTAGAAACTCAGAACGTCTAAGTCTAATAAAAACACAATTTTTGTGAAGTAGAAGTAAAACCAACAAAATCGCATTTTTTTAAACTTTTTAAATTTTCAAAGCGAAAAGCTTAAAATGTTGACTGGGTTTTGCAATAAAAATTTTTACACAAACTGGCATTCAACTGAAAACGATTTGTGAAGAACAGCCATAAGACCGAAATATTTTAATGCATTTGCTGGGAAAATTCTAATAATAGAAAAGGTGACAACTTTTGTGGAGTTCTTACACTTTAGAATAGATCGAAATTGGTAAAATTTATTCTAAAATATTTTGTTAAGAGTTTTAATCTAATTTAAATATCATAAACTGTTTTAGCTTCTGCACCAACTGCCTAAATCCAATTGAGAATTACAAAAGGAAAAGCATGAATACAAAATTAATAAAAAATAGTTAAAAGATCCCATTAAATAGTTTAAATTGCTGAAACATCTTTTATATCTATTTAAAATGTGGGAAGATATAAAAAACAATGAAAGTGATGCCAGTTCAAGTACAACGTGTGTTTTTAGAGCGTCACAACTTTGAGTTGGCATCACTGCTTTAACAGCTGATGGTTGAATTTTGTTTAGTATTCTTTGAAATTTCATTATGAATCCACTAATTTTTGAAAACTCTAATCAAAATAATAGCTCCATTCGTCAAACTCATTCATTCAAAATTTTATTTTCCAATGAAGCCCGTTTCTGGTGGAATGGGTACGTCAATAAGCAGAACTGCAGCATTTGAAGTGAAGAAAATCCACAAGCTTTTATCGAAATTTTATTCACCGTCCACAGAAAGTTATTGTTTAGTGGGTTTTATGAGATGGCGGAGTCGTTGGCCCACATGTCTGAATGCTACTGTCCCCGATGGTCTGAATGTTACTGTCAATGTTGAACGGTATTGGAACATGATCCGAAATTTTTTCGTGCCTCAATTATGTGGCATTGATCTTGCTGATGTGTGGCTCCAACAGGACGGAGCCACATGCCAAACAGTGGGCGCTAACATTGATTTACTCAAAGACATTTTTGATGAAAAAATTATTTCACTTCATGGCCGCCCAATTAATTGGCCACCAAGATCGTGTGATTTAAGGCTATTCGATTATCTTCTTTGGGGTCATGTTAAGTCACTCCTGCACGTGGATAAATCACAAAACAATTGAACAGCTGGAAATCAACACTCAAAGAGTTATCGGCGAAAAGTTGTTGATGGTGTTTTAAATTGCGTCCCCTACACGTTAGTCTTTAAGGCCACATGGCAGAAATCGTATTTAAAAATTAATTTCATAAAATTTTCTTTCAAATAAACACCGTTTCATTGATATTAAAAGTATATTTCCTGCATTTATTATGATTTAAATTTGTGTCACTCTATAATTACAGTCACTATTTTCGATCCATGAATGCCAGAGAGCTTTTTTCATTTTTCATTTAAGCGATTTTAATCAGTCTTAAGAAACACTAAAAAATTAACGAATGCTATTTTTGATTAATTTCATGTTATAATTCTTAATTTACAACATCATTTTCCCAGCGCTCATTTTTGCTGTTCATTTTTAGCGAATTTCTTTGATTTTTGTTAAACTGTTTCAATTTGTTAGTGAGCAGGATTCGACATGCCCGCGTACTCCACAAAATTTTCGCAACCTTTTTTTTTTTTTTTTTTTATATGCGGCTGTCGACCTGCGACTACCTCGTAGAATGACTCCGCTTGCTGGAGTTTTATTAATTTGTTAAATATAAAAAAAAAGTTTCGTGTTTGAGGTTTTGTTTTTCCTCTCATTTCGTAGTTTGTTTTCGGCCATCAGAATGTTGTTGGCTGAAATGTTTCCAACCACAAGCAATAAATTTGCAGTTTGCCACAGAAATTTGTCGGCGGGGGGGCTGAAATCAAAAGCTAAATATAATTGATATGAAGTGATTACGAACGTTGCAATTGTTTCTTTAGCTGCAGAAGAATTTAATACAAGACAGAAATATCGATGGAATAATTTTTTTATATTAAAATCTGGTAGATAATTTTAAGGCGCTTAAACTTTAAATAGGATTTCGGTAACATGTTCGTGGAGGCCACAGAGTTTCATTGCAAATTTGATCAGCCCAATATGTGACTGCTTATTCCGTATGGCGTCAATTGTTTGAATATCCCCTTCTAATGATTCAAAAGAAACTGGTTTGTCGCCGTAATCTAATAAAAATTAATAGAAAGTAATCCAGAGGCGTCAAAACGCAACAGGAAAGGGCCCATAAAACAAGACCTGTCCTGAAAGTAAAGTTGTCACCAAATTTATTATGCAACAAATCTAAAGGGGTAGCAAATGCCTTTGCTGGTAAAAACTTGGAGACAAAAATTCATGCTGAAAATTGCCAATAAAAGTGTTGATAAAAATTAAATGCGTTGCAACTTTTAATCTCATCATTTCAAAGTAAATTTTTCTTAAAGTTTTGGATGCCACAACACTGAGGAAATTTTGCATCACACAAACACTCAGTATCAATATCTTTATGGGGGGA
Organism: Linnaemya vulpina; assembly: GCA_963675445.1. Taxonomy (NCBI): domain Eukaryota; kingdom Metazoa; phylum Arthropoda; class Insecta; order Diptera; family Tachinidae; genus Linnaemya; species Linnaemya vulpina. The sequence continues at coordinate 19,606,414 of OY776279.1, read as the reverse complement.
TGTGCATATGCCCACACACACACACAACTAATTTCCTGCAACATTAACATATAAGAAGAACACACTTCTCCAACTTAAATTGATGCTGATGATTGATGTGGTCAACATCAAAAGTTCTATTCCGAGATTGTTTTTGGCATGATGGCAAACATCATTAATTACACAAACCAAACACACCCATATGAAGTTGTGTAAACACACCAACAAAAAAACAAAAATATTTGCCAGATTACCAAAATTTCTTACCCAGCAAACATTTTATATAAAATCCATAAACAAATTTTGTTGTTCTTTGCAGCGAAAAAAAGTTAAATAAAATTGCAAAATATAAATCGATGGAAATATAATGATTTGTTGAGAAATATTTGAATTTATACAACATCGTTACACAGTGTTACACGGTTAACGAATAGAAGTAAACAAAATATAATTTCCGCCGTCCTTTCCAGTGATAAAAAAAAATTATATATAATTTTGCTAAAGAGAAATCGGTGCATAAATAAATGTTTGTGAAGAAAAATCAAAATTCATCTTATATTTTTACACTGTGTAACATGATTTGTTAAATAACAGTAAAAAGAAGCCAATTTTCGCTGTCCTTTGCAGCGAAAAATATAAATCGATGAAAAAGTAATTATTTGTTGAGAAATATTTAAATTCATTGTTACACTGTATAACACCGTTTATCAAATAGAAGTAGAAAACTCGTTTGCAGTGATAAAAAATTATAAGTAATTTTGCAACACCAAAATTGATGTATAAATAAATATTTGTGGAGAAAAAAAATTCATCTTATATTGTTACACTATGTAACAAATTAAATAGAAGTAAACAAAAGCCAATTTTTGCTGTCCTTTGCAGCGAAAAAAGTTAAACAAGATCGAAAAATTGAGTCGATGGAAAAATAATTATTTTCTTGAGAAATATTTGAATTCACATAAATTTGTTACACTGTGCAACACGGTTTGTAAAATAGAAGTAGAAAAGCCAATTTTTGATATCCTTTGCAGTAATAAAAAAAACTATAAGCAAATGAAAAACCGAAATCGATGCATAAGTAAATATTTGTGAAGAAAAATCAAAAGTCGTCTTATATTATTACACTGTGTTACACGGTTTACCAAATAGAAGAAAACAAAAGCCAATTTCCGTCGTTATTTGCGTTAAAAAGTTATGAAATATTTGGCCAAAGAGCAATTGTTGAGTAATATGTGAATATATTTAATACTGTTACACTATGCAACACGGTTTATCAATAGTCAATGTAAAAAAATATATTTTCTTCTGTATTTACATTTAAAATAAGGAAAAATTCATTTCATTAATTATAAAAAATTTTTTTTCTCCTAAAACCAAAATTTTGTTGAATTTTTATTGCATATGAAATTTATTTAATTTTGTATTGACTGTCGGGCATGAGAATACCTGCAGTGCTTGTGGCTGCTTTCCACACTCAATACGGCGATTTTCGATATTCTCTTGTCCATTCAATCAGAAACTAGTTTAGTCGCGAAACACAGTTTCCGTATAGAAATAGTGGATCTTCATGACCATAAATTTTGTTAATAATTTTTTTAATTGTTTAACAAGCAACAAGTCATACGAAATCAGCTGAGCTGTCAAAATGACAGTTGACAAAGAATTAATTTTTACATACTCGAAAATTTAAGTGGGGACTTTGCTAATAAGATATAATACGAAATGGCAACTCTGGCCTATACACGTACACGAATGTTTATATAACTTTTGTTTCAAATGATAGAAACTTCTGATGTATGTAACTATCAGATGGCGCATCAACTGACTGTCAATATCCTCTTCAAGGGTGCTGTTGGCGATAATCGAAGTACCAGTTAGTAGCACTCTGGAGGTCAGCTGAGAAACAATTCTTATGGTGTCTTATTAACGATCCCGAAACGAATCGCGGATTTGTAATAGATTAAAGAACAAATCAACATATTTTTTAAATCTAGTACTAACTCTTGAGTCGATTCGAGAACTGTAATAGAGTCCGCTACATGACAGTTTTTAATAACTTCCAGCGATCATTTCATCTTCTTTTTTATTAAATGTTTTTTAAATCTGTTTTGCCTACTTGGAAACATTCCTGTTTGAATTAACTAAAAAAAGTACAAGAACTTGTTTGTAGTTTTCCACTTTTCTGTTTTCTTTAGTTTTGTGGCTCTATTTTTTGTAAATGTTTTTTTTTTGCCAACTACTCAATCTTAATGTCACTGTTTGTTATTTCCTTTCATTTTTCTTTTTAATTAAAAACCATGTAAATCATCGCAGTCTTATAAATTTTTTTCCTCCCCATCAAAGAAAACTTACTTAAGTGTCCAATTGTGTTTGACGAGACTGTAGAAACTTGAGAAATGTTGTAGTTTATTGTAGCATAACTTTAAGAGTACAAAAAAATTGTTATAATTTTTTTTTGCCTTTAATTTTCTTTTTCTAATTACTAAAACATCAACGAATGCTTAACATTTTTATTTTTCTTATATATTTTAAGCGATTTTTCTATTGAAGGTAAAAGAAATATCGTGTAACTTGGTGACGAAATATATATTAAATAAAATCTTCAAAACCTTATGTCTCTAAAAGCGAATTGTCTTGGAAGTATTTTTGATAAGAAATCAATCTGCAGAAATTTTTGATTTAGGTTGTGGTCGAGACTAAGCGGTATCAACTCAAGTAACCGATCTATTAGGGTCGATTGCAACTTCTGTTGAAAATTTATGATTTAAAAAAAAACAAAATTATCTGAAGTCGACTATAAAGTGACGATTTTGTTTATTAAAACATCTTAATAAATCACATTTTAGTGTTTTTTGTTATGTGGGAGCACTAGACCTCATACGAAACAGTAATTTTAGGCTCCTCTTCATTTCAGTTTGGTTATAAATTTCTAATGGAAAAATTTTATGTTTTTGCTCTTACGACTATGCTACAAAAGTTTCGATATGCCTCTCATATTTGAAAATTATAAGCACGTTCATCCACCCTGTAGTTTATCACCCAGTTAGAGTAAAACTGCAGTTTTATTAATTAAAAACTATTTACAAGTCCGATAACTTATAACTAACATGAAGTTGTTGTAACGGCCATCAACAGTATGAATATCCTGACTTATACAAGTTGTCGTATGACAGAAAAGTTTAAAAATTAATTAGCGATGGCGTGTACTGAAGTTTCTAAATCATTTGAGTGGAGGTACACATTTAAAGGACACTTTTCGAATTTTCTTATACTGGATCTCATGAAGCAGATGGCGCTGCTTAGCAGGGTCATTTGGAAAGTTAATGGTGAGCTGATTCTCAAGCATTATTTTAATTAATTGTAAAAAAAGTCAAGTCTTATATCGAGGGGGTAGGAGACGAGGTCTTCAATATTGCTATATTTGGTAGAAGCTACAAGAAATTTGGAACCTGTTTTTGTTTTAAATTTATTTTTATCGCCAGATGGATTTAAAGTGACATAGTGGGACAGGCATTAAATTTAGTTGAAGGACTATCTCTGTTATTATAATTTAAATATGGCTCCTGACATGTTAGCGCCATGGCTGCCTGGAAAGTAGTCCAATCTGAAGGTCCAATTCTCAAGGAATTTATCCAACTTTTGTGGGAGTATATCGGTAGTAACAAGGCGAATGTAGACCTCCAGGCGGTTAATCATTTCGGTTTATTCTGCGTAGCCCAACGACTTCATGCATTTTCACAGATAATAGTCTAGCGGCGTTAAAGCGTGCAATTGTAGAGGCCAAGTTACGTGTCCGAAACGCAAAATGTTGCGGTTATGAAACGGTTTCTTTAATATGTCAGTTGTGCCACGAGATGTGTGACATGTTGGGCCACATTGTTAAAACCACAAGTCCTGCACATCCTGGCTGCTTTATTGAAGAGCCTTAAAGTCAGTAATCGTGGCTCTTTAGCGTGTGCCATTGACTTTAACACTCTGCCCTGCATCATTTTTAAGGAGGTACAGAACAATGACTCCACCAGCCCATGAAGCACAGCAAACCTCAGTCAGTTTTCCTGGAGGCAACGGAGTCTCAACACACACTTGGAGAGCATCATCTTTCTAAATACGACGGATTTTTTAAATTAATTAAATCATTATCCCTCGTATTGTCTTAATTTAAAATGAGAGTCTCATATAAAATATTTTTAACATGAAGTAACCCACCATAAGCTGGCGCAACTTTCTATTCATTTGGAAATTATTCAAAAGATTTTATCCTGGATTATCTTCAAACACAATTTGTCTTTCCAACCACATTTTACATAAATTAAGATAAATAAATCAGGATAAATAAATCAGGATGAATAATTTAGGATGTACAACAACTCACTGAAGCGAAAACTACACACTTCTAATTCCATTTGAAACTTTATAAATGCGACATCTCACACACACTTTTGCAATTAATCTCTGTAGTCGTATCCGTGAATTTAAAGCCAAAGTAACTTTGAAAGGTTTTATCTCAAAGTTGTTCTCTTCTATTTATGAAATTAAAGCACTCGTTTGAATCTTATCTCGGTCATGATTACAAAATTTAAATAGTTTTCTCGATTTGAATGGATATTCAAGTGAAAGATATTCATTAACACCTATCGCACCTTTTTGTTGCTGCTTAAACAAACACAAAATGAAAACACACACACATCCTCACGTTCATTCTTTAGAATAGTAACGAAAGGCGATGTAGTCATCTAAATGCGTCAGTTGGGGGTTTAGACCTTGTCCTCATATCGCAAAATAAACAAGATAAAACAAACATGTTTTCTTCTTACGAAACATGGAGGAGAACATAAATAAAATACGTGGGCCTACAAACGACAGCAGGATGAAAAGTTTCCTGTGAGTTTTATTTTATGATTTAGTGGTACGTGTCCGTTCTAACCGTGCTTCGAACTCATATCAATTAAAATAAAGAGCGATTCTTTTAAAACACTTTTCCCTGCCACCCTCTTAAATAATAAATAATGTGAAAGCAAACACTCCTTTCGAAAAATAACAACAACAACAACAACAAGTTTTAGATGAGTTTATTAAGAAACTACACACTTACTTAACACATCGCTGCACACGCCAATACACACTCACGCACATACACCAGTGCACACTCCCTCCGAAGCTAAAAGCTCCGTGGCAAATTGAATGAAAACTTTGAATTGCAACACTTTCTTACAGCAAATCTTCTTGTATCTTAATTCTGTATCATTATCATGTTGTTGTTGTTGTTTTTGTTGCCTCTCTATTCATCTTGTTTTTAAAATTTTTTTTTGGGCCTAAATGTTTATTTAAGTAAATGGCCAGGAATGGGTTAATGAATGGCAGAAATCTTTTATGAAAATCCCTGCCACAACTACGGCTGGCGTTGCTGAAACTATTTATTGCTAACGTGTACGCTTCGGTTGGTTTTCAAATCGGAGTAAGAGAGAGAGAGAGAGAGGGAGAGAGGGAGGGACGAGGAGTTGCAAGTGGTTGTGCTTTTTCTTTGGAATGTGAGTGTTGCTTTGAAATTAAGTAAAAATAGTTGAAAGTGAAGAGGCTTAATTTTACGATTGACATATTTTGAAAGGGAAATCTGCGGAAATGATTTTATTGCGCTTAAAAAGCAATTAAATATCACAAATTAATAGAGTGCGGCAAAAGTGCTGTGTTTAATGTTCGATAGCAGCTGATGGAATTAACACGTGCTCTTTTCCGTAATAAACGCTGAAGGTGATGCGTCTAAAGCTGATGTGATACCGACTGTTTGGATTAGCATTCTTCTGCACTCGACTTAGATTTTTATATACCAAAACACTGTGCTGCCGCATAAATACACATGAGTACTGGTGATGCAAGTGTAGCGGCCTTCGAAAACAGCTGTGTTGCTCTACTGTGTAAGTTGAATATTTAAATCTGCTGTGGACTTTTCCTTGGAATGTTGATCAAGCCGTTCTGAATTGCAAATACTTTTTGAACAATTGGCTGATCAAAATTAAGTTTGATTTATGAAATAATTTTAATAATAGATTCTGCTGGAGGTAGAGCCGCTCTAAAAAAATATATACAGAAAACGGTTGAACCTTGAGGACAACCCTAGATTTTGTTCTACTCTTTAAGCTCTTCATGTTAAAACCCTGTTATTTTAGTTTTCAAATCAACCGATTTCCGCGTGATAAGCGGCGATTGATATTTTTTCGACTACTATAAAGAATCGAGAACAGATCAGATATATAATTTCCGAGTTAAAAACAAACACTTTTCTTCAATTTTTACGTGCACGATATCTGAGGAATAAATGAATCGCATTTGACCGATTTTTGATATACGATTTTGTGGAACTGATCGGTTATTAAAAAAAACACTTTAAAATGTGAAATTTTTAAACCTCTAAGCCTATTTCATTTTAATTATGTGCTGACTCTTTTTTCTCAAAATCTTACTAAAAAATTCAAAGTGATCAATTCAGGGGTTTTAGCGCATTTTACTGGGGCTAATGCATATCATCAGGGAACCTTTACCCAACATTTCTTAGAATAACTAAATATATTTATTTCAAACTCCCACTGTACTAAGTGAGAAGAAGTTTTTTTAATTTATATTTTGTTGTGAATCGGTTGAAATAATTCACAATCAATCACAGAGTCGCAATGATGAAAGCTGACGAAAAGAAAGTGTTCCCATTGTTTTTCCGGGAAAGTGACGAGGAACTTTTCCGTTTTTGATGTTTTAAAAGAAATAACGCTGCCGTTATAATTTTTTGCATGAAAGTATCGGATTTTTTTTTTAGAGATTTCGGGGAGTTAAAACCAAAATTAATGGGATTCTAAAACTAGTTTATGGCCACACTGATTGGTTCATGTCCTTGCTAATTAGGTACGTGTGTAGTAGTGTATATATGCCTTGACTGAACATCACGTTTTATAGCGACTTTAGTCTAAAATTGTTTACTTCACCTGTAGACTGAATTTGATTTAGAGTCGATTTTCACCCACAGTCTGCCGTATCCATTAAGATTTTGACATCACAGGAAATCTAAGCTCAGGAATATTTTTCAGAGCGCCACTGATTTGGTTCAATTTGTTTCAGTCGTTCAAAAGTTGCAAGCGTTTGAAATACTTACACACACACACGCACATATACACATGCACGCACACACCCACAAATGCACACACGCACAAAAACACACACTCATACATCCAAATACGGTGACATGCTTACTTACATTCATATGAAATGAAACGGTCTTTATTGGATAGAAAATCTTATGACATTAATGTTTAAATATGATTTCGGCCATGTGGCCGCCACGGCTCGCACGTACAAGGCGCAATCTGGAACACTAGTTTCCACAAACAGTACCATTCTGACCATCATGTGGGCCAATGACTCCGCCAGCCCATAAAGCGCACCAAACAGTAATTTTCTTCGGATGACATGCTGTTTCGACAAAAGCTTGTGGATTCTCTTCACGCCAAATGCGACAGTTCTGTTTATTTACGTACCCACTCAACCAAAAATGGGCTTCATCGGAAAATAAAATGTTGAATGTACGAAGTGCACGATAAGTTTGACGAAAAGAACCATTATTTTGATTAAAAATGTCTACAATTTGCACGCGTTTCTCTGGTGTAAGACGAGCCATAATGAAATGTCAAAGCAAACGGAACAAAAAGCAACTATCAGCTGTTAAATGGGTGGTCAAATAAAGCAGTGATGCCAACTCAAAGTTGTAGCACTCTATTAAAAACACCCTATATATATATATATATATATATATATATATATATATATATGTATATATATATGTATATGTATATATGTATATGTATATATATATATATATATATATATATATATATATATACATATACACAAGTACACATACATACACGCACACACACATACAAACACACACACATACAAACACACACACATTTATATCCAAAAACGGTGAGGAGCTCTCAGAATTAGTTGGAACAACTTTCTAAAACCTCAAAATGTGGAGATCTGATGAGAACTCGTTTTTTCGATAACCGGGGTAGAACCCATTATTTCAAAAAACAAAATCTTTCTATTAATTTTAAAGCACATAAATCAAATCCATATTAATTTGTATCAGTCTTGTGTTAAAATAACGTTGCAGTCTTATATTTAGAATGTTGCTGACAAGGGAAGTTCAACTGCAAACTGGCAACTCTGCCAAATGCTTTAAGGCACATACAAGACTCAAGAATTTCAGCACAATAAATATATTTCCCCTGTCCCCTTCACGTATAATAAATAAATGCGTCATATGCTTGTGCTGTTTTATCAGGTCATCAGGACGTATGATGAATGCTTTTTTGCAGCACCACAAATAAATATTAATTATACGCCACCAGCGGAAGATTTACTTGCGTAGTATTCGATTGTTCTCACCTGCTTCGAAGTTATTCACATTCAATTAATTGCCGGAATGCCGTCAAAAGCTTGGAAATGTTTAACACCAACTAGAAATTTCCCAAAGCACTTTAGCCTTGACTTAAGCAATTATTAACTGGACGGAAGGACCTGTTTAATATGCACCAGAAAACGTTAATCAGCCTGTTTTTTTTTTTCTTCTAAGTTATCAGATATTTTTTCACTCTCCTCTGCTTGAAAAAGAAAAAAAATTGTTTAAATATTTTTTGTTAAATTAACTGAACATCTTTTGATTTCGATTTACTTACCTTAACAATGCCTGCATCCTGCTCCCGTCACTTCTCGCAGTCTTGAGTGGCTGCTGTAGATTTTTTACCATTTCCAAGTTGTGCCTCAATCGTGGCTGGTTATTGTAGAACACACGCTTCGTTAGTTGCATTTAAGATCCTTTTTTCTTTTTTTTCTTTGATATCTTCTAGTTAAGCTGATTCACTTGTTTTTTATTTTATTTATATACTTTTTTCTCCGACTCAGTAAATATTTCTTCAAGTTTCAGTTGGTTTTTTATTTGCTGGAGCTGGAGTATTTAAAAGTATTTCGCCAGAAAAAAAAATAAAATAAAAAAATCAGGAAAATCTCTTGCTAAGCAGCTGGTTTTTATTTTGATTCCATTTCATTGTTGTTGGTATTTTTTTTGTACTTCCAAGTGGCTAAAGTCGGTTATTATCCTTTTGCTGAAATTTTATTCTCTCTCTGGTTTTGTTTTTATTTTAAATATGAAGTAATTCAACGTTAAAAACAACACGTTTCTTTTCTTTTTTCATGTTGTTTTTTCTTTTCACCAACTTTCCAGAAATCTTTCTTTTTCTATATAATTTTTAGTTTTTTGATTTTTTGATGGTTTGATGGCTGTTTTGAATCTGTTTGTTGCTGTTGTTTTTCCTTTTCCTTCGCCTCTATTCAACACTGTTTCCTACTTTCTTTTTTATCATTAAGGTTTTTTTCGAAAATTGTTTTTTTCTCGTCCAGGATAACAAAAAAGTCTTGGCAAAAATAAATTCTTTTATTTGAAAATCGGCAACAAAAACGGTTGCTGTTCTTTGTTGCATAAGCAAAAGGTTACTCAAATTTAGTTGCCTGAGATAATGTTGCAACATAAGGAGCGCTGGAGGGGGGCAAGATTTTTTAAAGGAAACAGGGCACTTGAAAATAACATCAAAGTTTAGTTTTTGTTTTTAAAGTTTTCTTGTTTTCTTAAGTCGCGATATTATATTTGCAGGATACTCTGAAATTTAGACGAAAAAAATAACTTTAAATCATTAAAATAAAAATCTGCAACTCTATTGTGTGAAGTAGTTAAGGCGTAGATTACGGATCTAAATATCCTGGCTGCTACTCCACACTCAATCATGAATATCGTTTATTTTTCTATTTTCAAAATTTTTTGTATCATGATTCTTAAAAAAAACTTTGATACACTTCTCGTATTTAATGTAATAAAATCGCAACACATAAAAACTGTTATCACATTCAACCCAACCGCCTCAGAAGAGGTTAAAAGCAACAATAAACATGATTACAGTGTAGCGGTTTTCGAAAACAGCTGTTTTGTCTCGAACCAACTGCTTTTGTGTGAAGCAGTTAATGTATATTCCCCGAAGCCTAAGATCCAGGATTGCCTGCGTCCTATTTTCAGAATTTTTTATTCCCTATTTCTTAAACAAAACTTTGATACAATTCTCGTATTCTCTTGAATAATAAAATCAGTTCACACACAAACTGTTTACACACTCAACTGATCCGCCTAAAGAGCCGTAACAAACAAAAACTACACATGACTACTGCTGATAAGAGTGCAGCGGCTTTCAAAAACAGCTGTTTTGTTTAGAAACAACTGCTTTTGTGTGAAGCAGTTACCGCATAAGCCCCGAAATATAAGATTTTGGATTGCCTATTTCCTATTTTCAGAATTTTTTATTCCCCATTTCTTAAGCAAAACTTTGATACACTTCTCGTATTCTTTTGAATAATAAAAACGGTGCGCATAAGAACTGTTACCACATTCAACTGCCTAAAGAGTCGCAATAAACAAAATCTACATATGACTACTGTTAATGAAAGTGTAGCGGCTTTCGAAAACAGCTGTTATGTTAATAAACAACTACTTTGTATGAAGTAGTTAACTTATAGATCATGAAGTTTAAGATCCTGGATCGTCTGTTTTCCATTTTCAGAGTTTTTTATTGCCCATTTTTTAAGCAAAACTTTGATACACTTCTCGTATTCTTTTTAAAAACAAAATCAGTACACATAAAAGCTGTTATCACATTCAATTAAGCCAACTAAAGAGTTGTAATTAGCAAAAATTACATGACTACTGCTGATAAAAGTGTAGCGGCTTTCTAAAACAGCTGTTCTGCTCTGCCGTAAAATTTGGATATATAAAATTAATAATAACTTTTCCTAGTGCTTTGAAATATTTACCACTTCTGTTTGAACTGAAACTTATTACTAATTGTAACCCAATAGTCGCAATTGAATTTAATATAAAATTTACTGTTCAATACGAAATGCTTAAGTAAATCTGCTCAACCTGAAAATTAAAATATTGTTGTAGCGTTAAATGATTCATAATGGCAAAACATTTTAACTTTCATGGCTATTGAAACATAATTGTCAATATCAATAGTTCTCAGGCAGCTCAAAAGAAAACACCCGTTATGTAATCAAATGATACTCTAATTAATGAGACATCAATTATGTTTTCAGCTATTCCCCGAAGTTATTAAAAATACGCGTGTACGCATATTGAAATATTTCTTAAATTCCTTAATATCACTCACACTTCATTGCCGAATATTTGCAACCTTTAAATATCGTAGAAATAAACGGTTAAAGAAAAAAAAATAAGCAAAATAAATGTAAATTTGTACTTAAGGGATCAATAACAATACATTTGCATGCCATTAGAAGCCACCAGCAGAGCAGCGGCAGCAGCAGTAGCAGCAGCACTCTTTAAACTCAGACAAACAGAAATATATGGCAAAAACACCAACAAATAAATATTCCCAAATTCCCCAAACCGCATAAACTTCTACACATGAAATAAACACATATTTTGTAAATATTTTATTTTTTATTTTCTATTTTAAATGTTGTTTCGTAGAGGGTTGCATCGAAAGCATTCATTATTGAAGAAATATGCATGCATGTGCATGCATGTGCATGCATGTGCATGTTCGTGTGTGATTGTGAATGTAATAGCATTATCTACTTGCTAAACAACAACAAAAAATGTTCTTGAACTAACAATAGTGCCACGAAATTTTACTAAGTTAAACTTTAATTTGCACAGTGGCCCTGAAAAGAAAAACAATTTAATTACTTACCCAGCAAATATTGCAGTGCACGGGGAAGCAGATTTATAAGCGGAAATGAGTCAACTATCGTTCATCAAATTGCTTCGCAGTGTCCCCCTTGGAAGGACTCTTTGCTTTAGAAGGTAACAGTCACTCCTTTAAATAATTGCTTCCTAGTAAAAGAGAGGGAAAGCACGATGAAAAAAAAAATTATTTTTATATAATTATTACTGTCCATCAACAGCCTCCAGGCATGCACTTCAGCTAAATAAAATGGGAGAAATTCTTTTTTATTGCTGGCCAATGTGAGAGGTATTTTGGCTGGGTAATTCATTCCTTATTCTATAAAAATGTTCAACCTAAAAAAGATATCTGAAAAACACAAGAAATTTTCTTTTAAAACTCAAGCATTAAACACAATAACGACAGCAGGCTACACGGACACCGACTACAAAAGCCGTTGGCTACATTCGTTGCCTGGCAGTCAGCTATTTAATTGTTTTTAAAACGACACCACCAAATAAATAACCATGAGTTGTTGTTTGTAGTAAAATTTTCTTCATACGCCAGTGTAGCCACTTTCATATATATAGTGCTCTTAAATATTGTGATTCCATTGAAATATATTTAAAGTCAATAATATATGACAATAAATCATTTCATTTGCTTGAAAATATCGTTTGCTGTTCCTTTTTGTATAATAAAACAACATATTTTCAAGTGTACAGTAATTGAATTTATTTATATTAAACTGGCAACACTACATCTAGTCATTGTCGCTCACCAAAATAGAAATTAATTTAATTTGACTACAATCACAAAAACAGCAGGGACAACAACCAATAGTCTTGTTGCCTGTAGTAGTAAAAAAAATCATTCTCATATACGCACATGTATTCTATTTTTGACAAGTTGTAGTCTGTAGCCTGCTGTCGTTATTGTGTTTATTTCTTAAAGCATTAAACACAATAACGACAGCAGACTACAGACTACAACTTGTCAAAAATATAACACATGTGCGTATATACGAATGATTAGTTTTACTACTACAGTCAACACGGCTGCTGGTTGTAGTCAAATTAAATTAATTTCTATATTGGTAAACGGCAATGAATAGACGCAGTGTTGCCAGTGCAATATAAATAAATTCAATTACTGTAGACTTGAAAATATATTGTTTTATTATACAAAAAAGAACAACAAACGATATTTCCAAGCAAATGAAATGATTTTTTGTCAAATATTATTGACTTTAAATATATATTATCAGAATAACACTATCTAAGAGCATTAAATAAATGAAAGTGGCTACACTGGCGTATGAAGAGAATTCTACTACAAACAAAAACTTATGGTTATTGATTTGGTGGTGTCGTCTTAAAAATAATTAAGTAGCTGACTACAAAGCAAAGGTTGTAGCTTACGACTTTTGTAGTCGGTGTTAGTGTAGTCTGCTGTCGTTATTGTGTTTAATGAAAATTTTTTTCTTAAAATTTTATTAGAAATAATATCGAAATATAAATCTCTTGTTAAATTGATTTTATTTAAATTTAATAATTCCAGCACATGCCTGCTTCATTTAGACGATTATTTGCCTTGATTTGTTTTAAGAAATCTATTTAAAATTATTTTAATAAAATGCTCTGTATATTTATGGATGAAGTTCTTTATGCTGTTTTTCTATTCACTTGCACACATTCTTTTCTCTTCCATTCTATTCCTTTCTAATGCACTTTTCTCCAAATAATTTGCTACAACTCCGTTTATGTATTTCAAAAATAAGTCTTCACAATAAAAAGTGTTAGAATTCTATTTTAGAGAAAAATGTGTTGTTTTTTTTATTTTTTATTTCGCATTCTAACACTTTTGCAATGTTGCCAACGTTAACAACAAAACGGATTAAGACCAAACCAGCAACAAAAGCGAGTATAAAAACAACAACAACAAACAAACAAAAAAACTTAATGATTTACAATGTCTCCCCTGTGGGCAAACATGACAGTATTTCATTATTTTTCCACATATTTTTTCCCCCCATTTTCTATTTTTTCTGCAAAAGCAGCAACAGTGTCGAGCCCTGGAATAGACCAGGCGAACGTGTGTGTGTGTGTACATGTGGAATAGCTGAAAGAGAAGGAAATACATATAAAAAATGACACACATTTTTTATTTCCTTTAAAAGTAGAAAATGTTGTTGTATTTTTTTTCTTAAATAAAAAAAATCTATAGATATTTTTTGTTGGAATTAAACTGATAAAATATTAAGTTTTTGTATTGGGAAATATTTTGTGTGTCATTTTGAAATTTAATAAGTAAAACTGGCGATTTAATTTCATGTTTTTGTCACACTTTTAAATGGAATTTCGAAGTGAAACAATGAAATTGTTTTCGTTTATTGACAGGACGATGATTGGGAAAACAATTTCGGGCTAAGCAGCTGAAACAGATGAGATCGGCATTAAATAATAAACGAGTTTTAAAGGGAAACATTTTTCACAGAGATGGAAATGTATTGAGTCTAATTAATTTGAAAGATTTTTTTTAAGTTTTTTAATTTTATGAAAAAGTTATGGAACATTTTATGGAAGCACAGTAGTGTCCTGTCATCAGAGCCGTGGGGGCCAATTGTTGCACTTTTTATACCAGACTTAAGCAAAACATTTTCTTCTTTATAAACAAACAAGAAACTCTCAATTAAGTTAAAAAATTTCGAGTTTTTATTTGAAAATGAAAAACTTTACACTTTTTATAACCAAAATTCTGCACATCCTCATTTTGCTGGAATCAGTAGAGAGAGAGAGAGAGAGAGAGAGAGAGAAAGTAAAATTCCTCTGTTCCTTTGACAGTTTGCAAGTGCAAACAAAAACTCAACTCTAAACCGTAAACAATGAAATACTATTCAGCAGATAAAATAATTTGTTTACTCTGTCCTCTTGAACAGGATGTTGGGAAAGACAATAAAATATTTGAATTTCCGTACTGAACAATAAACAAAAACAATAGACCGAAATGTAAATATGAAATAAATTTTTGTCTATTTTTTGTCTAATTCTCGAGCACACAATTTGTTGGCGGGAGAGTATGTGGCCGGTTGTAGTGAAGGTAAATAAATTTTGGACAAGTTGGCAAAAATCTTTTGAAGAGAAAATAATAAAATCGTGCTGTGTTGAAGTAAAACTGCATAAATGGAATAATTAATTAAATCATGGGTATTATTGTGCAAAAGCATTTCATTTGTTGGCTCTTAGAGACTGTATTTGATTGTCTTATTTTGAAGAAAAAAAAATAACATAAAAAAAGTAAAGGAATAGAGAATAAGTGAGAAAATATATTTTTTTGTACATGGTGGCAACACATATTTTGTGGTACACTTTTGGGTGTGTTATTGTCCACCGAAATTGTCAAAATTTATATAATTTGAAAGGTCATTTTAAGTTGATTTGCACAGCATAAATAGTTTTTCAAAATTTGCATTAACATTCAAATGACGTCGTTTAGTTTTTTAAGGGGCATGAGTGCTACTAGAAAAAACGCAAGCAGCGGAATGCAGAAAAATACTTTAACAATTTTTATTATTTAAATTTCAGCTGTCTTAATTTTAAATAAAAGTGTGCAATAAACACTCATAAATAATTATTTGAAATGCCAATATCGAATTGTCCAATTTTAACGCCCTGTACGATCCAAGTAGACAAACTGAAGCCCTACAATGACCGCAATTTTCATAGCACTTTTATTCTTGATATCAAATTTCCAAATTAACTAAAATTAATCCATTTTATTTTTTGACACACTGATGTATACCAATTAAAAGCTTTAAACTATTTTAATACACCATTTCCCATTAATTTGTGTGATGACTTATTTTTAAATGAGTTCGAGCTCTTCGCAGTAATTAAAGTGCTTTCAGCCTCGCGCCACTAAAATCGTGTGCAGTTGTAATCTTCAATTTTATTAACATCTACTTAAAAGTACTCGCACTGCAGCGAGTGATTGTAATAAACAAGCCCATTGATTTCTGTGGTGTTCCACCTTTGGCCCGCCAACCAAATTACTATTTGCAGTCAATCATTATTTGGATTTTCGATCTATTGAGACCACAGTATACACATGACTTTGGCCAGTTGATTTTTTTTTCGCAGGGGTATGGAAAAGGTATGAAATGGGGTATGCCACCGAGTGAGTGAGTCGTATATCTGCGAAATTTTTATTTATTTTACAAAATATACACACACACACATAAATTTACAGATGAAGCAATTGAACAACCAGTTAGTGTGGCCACAAACTAATTTAGAATTCCCAATAACATTTGTCAAAATCCCCAGAATCCCAGAAGTTTCCCAACCCTTCCTGCAATAGCAAAGACAACTCTTCTTTTTTTAAAAGTCCTGTTCGGCCGTAATTCCCCCATCCTTCCACGGAAAAGCAAGGAGAACACATCTCTTCTTAAAAATACAACACGGCAATACTAATAAAACTTATAAATATTTCGTATTGTGAACAGCTTTTTTTTTAAGTGCACAAATTTTAAACTAATTAAATATATCTAAGCCGTAAAATCAGCAAACAGTAACCAAAAGCGCGAAGAGAAACGATATTCAGCGGCTTGTAGCAGTCGATGGGGGATATTTTTCAAGTAGTTTTTTATTGGATTCACCTGAAGCGACTGTCTTAGATTCAATCCTGGACACTCCTTAAACGAACGGATTTCACTTTATATGTTGCACAATTTTCCGAAGCCGTTGAATATACACAAATCAGCGTTGCCGTATTGTATTTTCAAGAAAGAATGTGTTCTTGTTGCTTTTGCGTGAAAGTGTTGGTGAGCTTTTACCGAAGAATGCTTTTAAAAAGGGCAGAGTTGTCCTTGCTATTGCGGGAAAAATCGAAAAACTTTTGGGATCTTGGGGATTTTGAAAAAAGTTGTTGGGAATCCAAAATTAGTTGGTGGTCACACTAACTACTTATTAATTATACATTCGTGAAAGGTGAAATATAAGAAAGAAATTACTGCAATTGATACATGCCGGTGTATTAGATAAAAAAAGTGAATATATTGAGACGGCAACCCTGAAAGGGAAAATATTTTCTATAAAAATGATTTAATATAATGAAAAGATTTAATCAAAATTTCAGATATGATTTAAGTAATCATCAATTCTAATTGTAACTTAATTTATGGCCCCCGATTTCACCAGCTCTGTGCATTTAGCCATTAAAATCGCAGCAACACTCATGTGATTACAATTGTTGTGAATGAGCATTTTAAGCGACACAATTTATTTAGTTCATGTAAAACAAATTTAGACAAATTGCGCATTATTTTGTAGCCCGAATTGTAACAATAAACGGTTACAATGTTACACCAGCTACCAAAAACTATTTATGAATTGACAACTGCTAGTTAAACTGTCAACTAAATGGATGTCTGACGGTCTGGCACAGAGACACGAAAGCACACACACGCACATGCACACATAAACGACAGCTGAACGTCTGATTATAGAAACCATTGAACACTGGAGCTTAGCAAATGAATGAGTTGCGTCTGTTTAAATGCCGAACACACACACACACACACACATGCACACACATGCATGTAAACACAAAACAACAGCCAGCCATAAAAGTTTGTACATGTTTGAAAGCGCGTGTGTGTGTGTGTGTGGCATGATTGTTAGTTGCATATTAAATAGATGCTTAATATGGATTATTTTCATTCATGCGACTACAACGCTGATGATTATAATTTCGTTGATGATGTTGATGATGGCGATTATGATAACGTTTCATGCAACAGCAACGGTTTGAATGGATGTCTGTCTGTCTGTCTATTGAAAAGTAACTGCAGCGTGATGAGGAGCAGAGAAGCATTCACGTTTCTATGGAAAATAAAAGTAGAACTGGAAATAGCAACAAAAACAAAAACAAAAACTTATAAATATATTCGTACATGCAACATGCCACACACTGCATTCATACGTACGCTTTGAATAAGTTTTGATTAAATGACATGTATTTCATAGTTAAATACACTTTTAATTTGGATACATTTAAATAGAACAAACGAAAATCCTCCTTTTTGTGTTATAAAAGGCAGCAAAAAGTTATTTAAAAGCGGGAATTAATAGTTGCTAAACGCATGAATACGACGGCAAAATAATTAATAGTCTGAATTTGCAATAATTAAAATGAGAAAAGCTTGAAGGATTTCTTTGGGAATTTATAAAATATTTTCTCAGTTAAATTTCGAAATTATTTGCTGTTTGTTGTTGTTTTCAAGTCAGTCGTTAATGATTTTTAATTCTAGTGTTGTGAAATATTTAAGAGCTCAGGTTATTAGGAAGAGTTCTTAACCCATTCTGGACTAACGGCTGTTGGATATCGAAAAACTCCCTGAACTTAGATTTCTTGTGACATAGAACCGATTCGAACCGGCATATTTCCAGATAACCTAAATAAATAAAAAAATTATATCGCAGTGTCTTTTTAAAATAACTTCTAAAAGGTTTTAGTCGTCAATTCTTTAAATTTATTGCGTCGATCACTGAAAACCGGTTCAAAATCGATTAATGTGTTCGTAAGATATTGTGAACGAAAAATATGAAAAAAGTAATTTATTTTTAAAAAATTTGAAATTTTATATCAAACGAGTCAGGTTTTTTAAATTTAAGAATCACTTCGATCGGGTCGTAATCGGTTAATGCATTCGTGAGATATGATTGAAAAAATTCGATATAAATGATTTTTATTTCTCATTGAAAAACTCCGAAATTGTATATCAAACGAATTAGTTTTTAACACTTAAAAACCAATTCGTTCACCATGAATCGGGTCAAAATCGGTTAATACTTTCGTCAAATATTGTGATTGAAAAAAATTTTATAAAAATTATTTTTATTTTCTTTAAAAAACTCTGAAATTGTATAGCAAACGAGTCAGCTTTTAACATTTAAGAACCACTGCGATCACCATGAATCGGGTCAAAATCGGTTAATCTTTTCGAGAGATATTGTGATTGAAATAAATTCGATAAAAGTGATTTTTGTTTTCTTTGAAAATTTTTGAAATTATATATCTGATCACTTATCATTTGGAAATCGGTTGATTTGATTCTTGCATGAAGGGCTCAAAAGGGACATTGAGAAAACCCTCTTATTTGGAAGAAGTAAAAAAATTCAGAAATCGCTGGTCTAAATGAATTCATTTGAAAAGATAAAATCAAACGGCTATCAAGCGCCAAAAAAACCTATTCAAACGTCATGAAGTTATCAAACAGCCCCTCGTATATATTCACAATATCAGGTAACGATTGACTAGTGCACCTTAAATAATGCGGGATAACCTTGAAAAGCGGTCATATCGATGTGGCCTCGTTTGCTGCACTAAAATGTCCCATTGTGCCGATACATTATCTGTAAGCGTGTCTAGATTCTGTATTAAAATGGAACGGATCGCTCTCATAAAATATTTTCATGATTAAATTTATGCTAAAAACACAACAGCGACAAACGGCGACTGCGACTCGACGTGACGATTTCGTAATAGAAAGTTCGTAGTGTAAATTCGTAGTATGAATAACAGCGATTGTATCTGCTACAATTACTTATGGAGGGTGGCCCAACGATGGCCCACGATGTTAATGGAGACCCACAGATGAACGTCAACTTCTTTGCCCAACTTAATTTGACACCTTTTTGTTTCACTGTTTGGTAACTTCAATCTTGGAGAGGTACTTAATTGAAGCCGCTTACGAAAATGGACCTTCAAATCAGACTGAATTTCGTGCACTCAATGAGTTATTTTTATTTATTTTTTATTATTAGTTTTTGTCAGCATAATGGAGTTAAGGAGTCCCCAATCGGGAGAGTTGTGCGCGAATTCCCACAAAGATTTTAATTAACACGACTACAAGACTCAATTGACGCAAGACCTGAACTTTAATAACTACTTCAAGATTGTGTTTCATACCTGACAACAAATAATCGCGGCGAAAATTTCGTTGCTCGCTCTAATTGTGTTCCCCGCTTTATAGTTAAAAATAAGATAACAAAAAATTAAAAATTTAGTTTTATTTTAATTGTATTTATGCAAAATTATAGCGAACTGTTGTGTCCTTGTCCCATTTACCTTCTGTGGCAAGAGTATTAAAACTTTTTTTATTATAATGACATGCATAATACAATAAAGAATAATAACAACAACAACAAAAAGTTATATATGAAACCATAAACAATACAAGTAAACCCACGAAGGATGGCTGTCGGTTATCACTCACACGTACGTGTTGTGACAAAAGACTATAAAAGTGAAACGAAATTTATGAAAACAAATT